>BSBK01003433.1:0-275000 GCA_027943335.1 Chamaecyparis obtusa | reverse complement strand
TTCTGAGACATAAACTGATTAATAGATTTGAAGATGATTGATTCAGGCCCTGATTGACCAAGAATCAAGATGATGCTAACTATATCAACAATGAACCAATGATTATGAAGAAGTGTCAAAATGCCTAATTTTGAACCTATGATTACAAAGAAGTGACAGTCTTGACCCCAAAACTGATTGTCCAAAGGAGTCGTGGGGATGCCAAATCTGAACCCTTTAGTTATGAAGAACCAAGGAAATAACACAACTGAACCAATGGTTATGAAGAGCTGATACAATTTACAAGATTAAGAGAATATCAGATTGATATGGATCTCAATGAATCTGATATGCCCCAGGCAATGTGCCCCAAGTGACGAGGTCTTTTGATGAATCAACAACTAGAAGTGGTTGTTCTCTTGATTAATGAAAGAAAGATGTTGATTTACAGATTTAATTGATCTGTAATACCATGCCCCCTTCAGGATGAAAATTGAAATTTGACAAGAAAAGTCAGCATTGGATGGTTTAGAAGCATGTTAATTGATTGTAGAACTGGTTGTGCATGTTCAAAGATGCATTCTTCATCGTTTGGAGGTCCTGAAGACCAAGTTTGACTAGGTTTGACCATGAGTTAACCAAGTTGAAATTTGAATAGTTTGATGTTAGATAATTAGTTAAGTTGAGTACTAGACTCGTTTGATGTTTAGAAGGTCGATTATGCAAGTAGTTGGCCGTCCTGGGTCCAAAAATTTTAAATCACGATTTTCATAATATAAATGATCTTAGATTTCAATTTTGATCCTGAAAATGGATTTAGAATGTTGAAATTAGAAATGATCTCAAATTTCAATTTCGATCCCTAAAATGGATTCAGAATGTCAAAATTAGCTAGGAGTGCTCGCTTGGTGATATGTTAAGAAGACCTTCATGCGATACTCAGTCCTTGTGATATGTTTAGCATAGTTTTGGAGAATTATCAAGCATCGAGCCAAATTGAAATCGTGAAATAAATACAACCATGCAAAGTGCAAAATGAAATGCAGACCTAGGACCTAGGACTTAGTCACTGATCATGTGTCAGTCTTTTTCATCACTAAATATTTATTAGGTAACCAGATAGTCGATACAATGTCCACTGGCTAGACAACCATGGGCATATGAATATGGACTTTTAGTCAGAAATGTCGGATTAGATATAAGCACCAAGGCATAAATGCCAGGATGACCTGAATATCATGTCCATTTTGATATAGCAATTTGTATAAGCATCAAGACATAAACATCGTGATGACCTGAATACACCTTGTAGTAAAACACATCAAGCAGTCAAGAGATCATTCTAAATTCACTGTGAATTACTTGCAATGACCCTTTATTGTTCACATCCTTGGATAAGATTGTGTTTCACAGTAGGAGTAGGAATTCACACAAAAGATAAAGTTAGATCAAATGTCCTTGAATTTTTTGGGCATCAATGGTCTAGGTACTCATAGCCATCCAATAAGAGATGGAGGCTCTTACAGATGGACACCATTTCAATCCAGAATTTCCAAAGTTGTTAGATTTTCATGTACAAGAAGAAAACAAAGAAAAGATTATGCCCCCAGTCATCACTCTCTAAATCATGTAAAGGACATCATTGAAGAGCTCAAAAGGACACAATATGCAAAAATCTCAATGTGAATTAGTAAGCATACAAGGAGATAAAAGCAGTGAAGCAAAGGTTGTTTTCAGTTTGTGTTGATGTTTATTTGTGTTTGATTACAAAAATCATTTCTGGTAAGGAGACAAATAGACAGACTCGAATGAGGCTTCAAAGGACTCTGACTAGATATGACATGTCTAAGGTATACTAGAGACCATAGGACATGACATTGATTTCCCCCAAGTTTTGAAACTTTGATTGGATATAGACATTTGGGCCAATTGGTGTACAAACTGACTTTATTGAAAATAGGAATGTAGAAACAAACCAAGAGATATGTACAAACTAAAGTAGGACTGAAAGTTGGGAAAGATCAAGATTGCGCTGATAGATGGAGAATTTTGAACAAGTGGCACCCGTTTGTTGAGTTTTGACCATCTTGGCAGAGATTCTATTTTTGCTACGAAGGTGCCTGTTTCCAGGTTTTCACCAAGGCACTTTTTCTTTTTCTCATTTTTTTGTATTTTTCATTTTTTCAATTTTTTTGTACTTTTGATATTTTTTGATTTTTTTGTGATACATCAAGGCACCTATTCCTAGGTTTTCACCAAGATGATCATTTTTTCAGGACTTTTTCTGATTTTTATAATTTTTTCAGGACATTTTTTAATACTAAATGCCTTAGGCATAGAATTTCTTTAGATGGAGAATGTTGATTGGTTCTTGGAGTTGTTCTCCTTCAGTCGTTGAGAGTTGATAGGCTCCAGAGCCAAGAGTAGCAGTGATAACAAAGGGACCCAGCCAGTTGGGTTTAAACTTCCCCTTGCACTCTCTATGTGATTGATTTTTAGGATTCTCTCTCAAGACTAGATCGCCAACCTGAAATTATCTGTGTCTGACTTTCTTGTTGTAGCCTCTAGACATTCTTTTCTGATATACTCTAAGATGATCATATGCTTGCTTGTCTGTACTCATCTAGTAGTTCAAGTTCTTGCAACCTAAACACTCTGTACTCATCATCAGTTACTAGACCATGCATTCTAATTCTTAGTGATGGGATTTCAACCTCAATAGGCAGTACTGCTTCAAACCCATAAACTAAAGCTAATGGTGTAGCCCTAGTGGGCATTCTGATACTTTTTTTGTAGGCCCAAAGAGCTGGATTGATCATGAGATGCTTGTTTCTTCCTGTTTGATTAACTGTACGATGCAAGATTTTCAACAGATTCTTGTTTGATGCCTTTGCTTGTCCATTCCCCTGAGGATAGTATATGGACAACCAATGTTGTGTGATCTTGAATTTAGCACATAAGGAATCTAAGTCCCTATTCTTGAACGGGCCACCATTATCTATGACTATTGAGTGTGGAATTCCATACCGACATATGATGTAGTTCAAAATGAACATAGAGATTTTCTTTTCAGTTGCTTGAGTCAAAGGAACTACTTCTACCCATTTTGTGAAATAGTTTGTAGCTATAATGATATGGGTATGTCCATTAGAAGAATGTGGATAAATGGCTCCAATCAAATCAAATGCCCATTGTTGAAAAGGCCACTGTGTAGTAAAGGGAATAAGATCTCTCCCTGGGACATGAATCAAGTTACCATGTACTTAACACTTTTTACAATTCTTAGCATACTTTATAGCCTCTTTTTCCATTTCAGTCCAATCGTACCCAACCCTAATAAGTTTTTGAGCTAGTGTTAAACCATTGGAATGTGATCCACATATACCATTGTGGACTTACTCTAATGCATGTTGAGACTCTTTGCATTCTAAACATCTAAGAAGCATACCATATAAACTCCATTTGTACAAATCATTACCAATGATGACATACTAGGATGCATCTCAGATAAGGTAATGTTTCTCATGTCGGTTGAAGGTGTCAGGAATGATTTGGTCTTGAAGGTAGGAGGAAAGGTTTTTGTATTTGGAGGAATCATGACCAACAATAGTACAGATCATGTGGGTTTCAGGAGAATCATATGCAGGAAATGATAGTACTTCCACTGGGAACTCATAGCGTAGTTCATTCTTGGGCTACTGTAGTAAAGATGAAAGCATTTCCATGGAATCAACAGCCTTATTCTTTGTTCTAGGAATTTTCTCAAATGTGATAGATATGAAATATTTCTTCAAGTCATCTACCATGCATTTATATGGAAAAAGTTTCTCATCTTTTGTCTAGTACACATCATTGACTTGGTGTATTACAAGCTGTGAGTCTCCATGAATGTGAAACTCTGTTAGTCACCACTCAATTGCTATCTTCATGCCATTAAGTAGAGCTTCATATTCAGTAATATTGTTTGTGTAAGGAAACTTTAGTCTAAAAGCTTTAGGTATGGAGTAACCTTGTGGTGTTATGAATAATATGCCTACTCTAGATCCATTCTATGTGTAAGATCCATCAAAGAAAAGATGCCAAGTCCTAGAAGATATGTGCATGATGGATGAATCAGGAAATTCCATCTTTAATGGTGTATCATCAAACATTGGTGCTTCAGCTAACTGATCTACAATGACTTACTTGTCCCTTGATAGCTTTTCTTTCAACATATTCTATGTCAAATTTGCTCAATAGCATCACCCATTTAGCTAATCTACATGTGAGGGAAACTTTGCTCAATAAGTATTTCAATGGATCTATCTTAGCTATCAATTATGTTGTATGAGCTAACATGTAATGTCTTAGTTTCTGTGATGCAAAGATCACAACTAGATAAGCTTTCTCAATCATAAAATAGTTCTTCTCATATGCTACCAATGTTCTGCTAATATAATAAATAGCTCTTTCCTTCTTGTTTTCATCATGTTGTGCTAGTAATGCCCCCAGTGATTTATCTGTGGTAGAGACGTATAGGATCAATGGCTTCCCTTGAATATGAGACATCAAAATAGGAGTATTTGATAGATATTGCTTGATGTGATTGAAGTTCTTTTCATATTCCTCATTCCATGAGAAGGTCACACCTTTATGTAATGTCTTTGTGGGGTAAGTGCACAAAGATGGGGGACCAAAAAGGGGGTATAAGATGCCACTTTTTTCCTGAAATCAGCAAACTCTGAACTTCAACAACAAATTGAAGATAGTTAGACTCAAAATTTTAAGATGCAACAAAAACAAGAGTTGTAATACTCTAAATCTAGTTCCTAAAATACTAACTTATTTTGAAAATAGTGCAGATTAAGGCCCTCAAAAAGGGGGAGCACAAAAAGTGGTCCTATTTTTTGTGAAAAAACATAACATAGCGTCTGGTGTGCTCCCCCTAAAATGTTAACTTTTTTTTTGAATTTTTTTAATCACTCCAGTGAGAAGTTAGCTAACACCACGTAGTTTATCCCAGAATTTTTTGGTAATTTTTTGATGAATGTATAATTTTTTATGAATTTATGAAGTGCACACATCCTAAAAACATGAAATTTCTGTGTGCTCCCCCTAGAAATCATTTAAAACTAATCAAAAATAAAATGTTTTTTTTAAAAGTGTGTAGAATGGAGTCTAGTTTCTAAAAATGTAACTTGTTGCAAAATTTGATGAACGAGCCAAAATCTATGCCCAAAATACTAAACGTTGGTTTTTTACAAAAAATAGACATACACACAAAAGAAATTAGAGTTGAAAAACTTAACATAATCAGAATTCAAAATAAATTATATGCTTAGATAGCTAACAGAGAGATCTACAATATCATGTTGTCTGATTTTTATGTTCTTGAACTACGAGTAAACCTGACGAGGAGCACACAAAAAAACATGTTATTTTTTTGTATGTTTGCTAGAAAACACGTCTCAGGCCTGTTTGAATCGTCCAAGCCTTTGGGTTGGATTTCCAAGGCAAATCCAAGCCTTAGGATTGGTAAATTCCAATGCCTTGAAAAGTGCATGCACCCTATAGGGTGCACGCGCTATAGCGCGAGCGCGCTATTGAAAACTATGGCTTTCATAGCGCGTGCGCACTATGAAAGTCATAGTTTTCAATAGCGCGTGCGCCCTACAGTGCGTGCGCGCTATATTGAATTGAGAGGAAAAGAGAGAGATAGAGAGCACTCTCTCTTTCCAAAATAGAGATTCTCTAAAATTTGTATACAAAGGCATCCTACAAGAAGGATGAAATATTTCCTAAAGAATATCCACAATTCATATACAAAAGCATCATACAATAAAAATGACAAAAAATAATAGCTAAAAGGTAAAATTTACCATTAACATCGATAGCACCAAGGTCATATCCACTATCAAATCTTGGCCTATGATGTGAAAAATAAGCAAAGCAAGTGAAATGAAAGGGAAGGGATAGATCAAATAGCGAAGGTGCATCAAATCGGATCCAAATTTCAACCCTTTTATGGATTTACAGGTTTAATTGCGAGCCCATGGAATTGGCTAAGAGAAAAATGTGATTGTATATCAACTGATTACAAAATGTGCAATTGAGGAGAAAATATTGCAATGATGAAGAAGAAAATTGGCTATGGAAAATCTAGTTATGAATTTTCTTAAGAATGAAACTATTAAGGAATTGCATGATATATCACTCAATGGTGCAAGGAATATTCTTGATGAACATGGGATTGCAGTTACATCTATTCAATATACCGAAGAAGATATAGAAAATCTTCTTAATAGAGAGATTAATGTGAGAGAAAGGGACATTTTAGAATCTAATGGTGATTTTTGGTGCCATCGAAGGTATGCCAATTACTTAGGATGAAGAGTAAAAGCCCACAATTAATGGAAAAGAGTGGGAAGAGCTTCTTGGACCCATGTCATGATAGAAGTTATAGATAAGGAAGAAGAGCTAGGAAGGGGAAAGCGGCAAAAGAAAGAAGTAAGATATGCATGTGAGCCTATGTTAGATGATGATGATGACATGAGTACTCACCATTTGCTAGTAGCTCAAGTAGTGACAGAAGCTCTTCAGTGCACATGTACACTAGAACACAAAAATTTCAGACAGAGAAGTAACAAGTGCTGTGGAATTATCATAGAGGAATGTGAAATGAAGCCTCAAATTGGTTCATTAGCAAGAAAATAATTTGGCCATGCACTTCATTCTAGCACCACAAATATTTCTATTAGAAATGCCTATTCATCAATGGTCTTACATTTACGGGACTTGGGAAACCTAGTTACTCATGTTGGGCAATATCCCTCAAATTATGTAAGTTCATTGGCACCTTTGGAAAGGTAGTCTCACTCCTCATTTTATAACAAAGGGTAGTTATCTATGGTCCAAGGTTATAATTCAACTGACAAACAAAGAGCTTCTCAAGGTACTGATCTCTTTCGTAGAGAAGTTCCCAATTCATCTCAAGGTTCTCATTTAGGTGAGCAACTCCTCGAAGGTCCTCAAATAGACCCATTCAATATCCCAAATTGGTAAAAGGGTAGATGCAATTTTGGAAAGAGTGGGAAGAGCTTCTTGGACCCATGATAGAAGTTACAGATAAGGAGGAAGAGCTAGGAAGGGGAAAGCGGAAAAGGAAAAAAGTAAGATATGCGTGTGAGCCTATGTGAGATGATCATCATGAGTACTCACCATTTGCTAGTAGCTCAAGTAGTGACAGAAGCTCTTCAGTGGACATGTACACTGACACAAAAATTTTAGATAGAGAAGTAACAAGTGTTGTGGAATTATCCATAGAGCAATGTGAAATGAAGCCTTGAAAATTGGTTCATTAGTAGGCAATGAATTTGTTCATGCACTTCAATCTAGCACCACAAATATTTCTATTAGAAATGCCTATTCATCAATGGCCTTACATTTATGGGACTTGGGAAACCTGGTTACTCATGTTGGGCAATATCCATCAAATTATGTAAGTTCATTGGCACCTTTGGAAAGGTAGTCTCACTGGACTCATTTTACAACAAAGGGTAGCCATCTATGGTCCAAGGTTTTAATTCAGTTGACAAGTGGAGAGATTATCAAGGTACTGATCTCTTTCATAGAGAAGTTCCCGATTCATCTCAAGGTTCTCATTTAGGCAACCAACTCCTTGGAGGTCCTCAAATAGACCCATTCAATTTTTGAAATTGGTAAAAGGGTAGATGCAATTTTTGAAAGAGTATCCCAATTGAAGAGAAATGGAAATTCTAGTGAGCATAAAGTTATTGCAGATCCAATAGGTGTATCTCCTCTACTGACAAATATAATTGCTTCTAGAGACTTGAGTTTAAATGGAGACTGTTTGATCCCAAACATGCCCCAGTCAAGCAGATGAACCAGATGTTGCTTGAGTAAAGAAGATAGTGGTTTATTAAAGCATCTGCATTATCCCACTTGCTATCAATTCTCTCTCTCTCTCTAGATTGTCAAGGATTTCTAAAATTACAACTGCAAGTAAGAAAATATTGCATATTGCACGCTTCTATAAGCATGTGAAATATATAATCTATTCAAACTGATTTTTTTGTCTAAAACTGACACAAATCTCCGTGGATATTATCATGCTTAACATGATTTTCCAATGTTTTAGATATGCCATTGCCCTACTCTTTTGAGCATTGCAGGGCCTCTAGAATTGGTTTGGTCTGTCTTGGTTGTCTGTTGCCATTAGGTATCATAACATACATAGCTCTTAAACATTGGGTTAGATATACATTTGGGTACATTTAGATATAAATTGGGTACATTTGGTCTTGCTTGGTTGTCTATTGCCATTAGGTATCATAACATATATGAGTGTATTTTATCCTCAGGCAGTCACTCATCATCCCACCATCAGTCTACGTAGGATGCATCCATCCTTATATCAAACATGTCAAATCTAATCTTTTTCTTCAATCATCTAATTTTGGAAAAATATATTTGTTACATTCATGTTGACATTAGTTCTTTTGGATTTTTTTATATCTTTCTTGGAGTTCTCTTGTTTAGTCTCCTCAAGGTTACCATGATCCTTTATATCATGGTGTGTCATGAATGATGAAACTTGGGACTTGTTTATGGTTTTATTTTATTTTGTGTGTGGTCTAAATTTGTTCCTTGCACTTCCACATGTGATTCCAATAGTCACATGGTGCACTAGGTCATATCTCTTTCTTGTGTTCTTCCAACATCATTTGCACCAAAGTCCTTTATGGATCTTGTGTGATGCCAGTCTAACAGTTTCTATTTGTCATGTCATGTCCTATGCACTATTTATGCCACAACCTTGTCTCTTCATACCTTGGCTATTCACTGATGTTGCTAAATCAAAATAAGTGCTCACTACATGACAAGCCATTTGCAAGGGTACTCAAGATCCATGATCCTTTTTCATCACCATTTCGCTTGCATTTTTATTCACCCATAATTCATCCTAACCTAGTTGCTTTTCCTAATTAAGCCTTTTACCCCCATCCTTGATTATGTCTTGGGGAGGTAAACTATCAGAGCATTTTCATTCTTATCTAGTCTATCTGCATAGTTATCTAATTTGCATATATGTTATATTATGACATTCTCAAGTTTTAATTGTGAGTGAACAATTGATTAACCCCACCACTCTTAGTTGTATTTACCTCCTTTTGGGCCTAACATCTTTGTCACATGATCCCCTATGGATGAGGTTCCCTCTCCTTGTACCTTCATGGATGCTCTAGTCCTCCATATTGGTCCATGTACTAGATGGTGGTTGTGGTACCAATGTTGTCTTTGTCCTTGTCCTAGTACTTGTGGTTGTGCTTGTGCACCCTGATCAATGTCCATCATGGTAACACATCCCTACCCACTATCTCTTCCATATATCTAGGTTACCTATACCCATGGTCTTCCTCCATCTCCCCCTCTATCTTACCTAGCTACTCTTTTCTTGAACACCCTTTGGTAAAGTGTTTCTACCTGTCTTTGTACCCCCTCATAGGTGATGCTTCCTTTCTCTTCCTCCATAGTGCCACTACCACTGCTCTCCTCAAGCACTGAGCCAACTGGTATGCATCAACCTAGTGTCCTTGTATGTGCACCTCCCTCTTACACATCCATAGGGTAGGAATCCCTATCCTACACATATCTCTTTGTATCATCCTAACCCACCATATTGTATATGCTATAGTCACCCCTAGATTTGTTGGCCTAACACATAGATCCTAGTCAGATGACCTTATCTCAATCCACTCCCTCACGATCCCTCTCCAATCTAGAGTCCATCCAAACTATCCAACCATCTCCCATATCCAACCAAGGCTCAAACATACACATATTTATTGGTCTCTCAGTGCTACTGCTAGTGCTCACGGCAAAATAAGTACTACTTGTAAGGACTACATTCATTCTCCTTCCCCTTGTCTATCTCCCTTTCCCCTTCTCTCTCTCTCTCTCTCAACTTCTCCCTCTCTCCTTCTCTCCCTCTCCCTTTTTTATCACCTTCTCCCTCTCTCCCTTTTTCTTGTTTTATATAGCGCGTATGCGCTATGAAAAAGTAAAGACTATCACTCTAGTCTTTAGTTTTACATAGCGCGTGCGCGCTATGAAAAACTAAAGACCATCACTCTAGTCTTAGTTTTACATAGCGCGTGCACGCTATGAAAAAGTAAAGACGAGAGACTTTTAGTTTTGCATAGCGCGCTCGCGCTATGCAAAACTAAAAACAACAGTTAAATTGGCCATGAAACTCATGATTGAGGCCCACTTTTGCTGTTTTTGTTTGATTTCTGCATCTTAGCTGACAAGTTTTCTTCTTTTCATGGTGCTAAGTGACAAAAAAACATATTTTGTCAATTTGCACTATTTTATTGTTTAAAAATCAACATCAAATTGTGAAGGTCAATCATTATCAGCGAAATTTATTGATTGAGGTAACTTTTTTAGTTTTTTACATGTCAAATGTGAATAAAGAATGTTTTGGTTTATAATTGGTATGATATATACTTGTTCAATGCATAATTTGATATAATTATAATAAATTTATATTATAATTTGTCATATTGTAAGAGGTTTAAATTAGAATTTGACTTATTGTTTTACATTTATATTATATTTTTAAAATTGTAATCAATTCATATGTAGAAATCATCATCATGCCAAGGAAATGAGCAAAGAATTTAACATCGGAAGAGCATGAAAGAGACAAAGAGAAGAAAAGGGAAAGAATGAGACAACTTCGTGAACACAAAAAATTAGAAACCATACAAGAAGATTTGTCTTTGGATGAGGAACATGAAACATCAATACAATGTAAAAGAGAATTGGAATTGGAAACAAAAAGACAACGAATGAGAAACTTGCGTGCAACAAGACAATTGAATTATGAAAATGCGAGGACATCATCTATGAGTTCCCAAGTTGAAGAGACATCGTCATCCAATGTTGGAGGCACACCAATGTATCATGTTGAAGGCACACCATTGTCTACTTCCGAAGGTGGAGGGACACCAATGTATCACGTTGAAGGCACACCATCATCTACTTCCAAAGGTGGAGTCACACCAATGTGTCATGTTGAAGGCACACCCTTATATCATGTTGAAGGCACACCATTATCTACATCTGAAGGTGTAGCAACGACATCGTCTCATGTTGATGACACTCAAGATGGTACGCAATTCACACATAATGTTTCTGATGCTCCTAGAATTATTTATAGAAAGCCAAAATATTTGATTGATATTGATACTAACATTTTGCAAGCAATGCCTGACAAGATTCCCAAGCGTACTTGTCAAAGAAATGCTAATCGTATTTGGAGATCATTTTTTGAGAATTTAAACATGACAGGAAGATGTCAACTATTTGTTGAAATGATGAGAAATCTTAAATTTAGGCCCATCATGAAGATTCTTGGGCTAAGAACAATGGATGAGTCTAGCGAAAAATCTATTGTAAAGAATCTAATGACTGCATATGAGAGTGTGGGTTCTACATCACACACGAAAGATAGTAATGTCACACGTCGTGTACTTACATCAACAATAGTAAGCAATCAAATGAAGAAATCTTGACTCATTAGAAAGACAAGCAAAACATTGAAAATAAGTAGAAAGTCTCTAATGAGAGCCCTGAGAAGGTGTAAAAGAGTAGAAGATCCAAATAGCAATGAGTTATGGGCATTTTCCGGTAGACTACCGCGAAAAGATAAAGCAATTGTTGAAGCTTTGAAACCCTTGATTGAAGAATTTTGGCAGAATAATACATGGGTATCTCCTAATCAAAGAGATGTTGTAAGAAGGAGGATTGGTAGTCGAATTCATGTTCCACATCCAAAACATTTTTTGGATTCAACTCAGACACAATTCTTTTCAAAATTTATGCTTTCGTATCCTCAAATTAAAATTAGTCAAAGATATTTTGAAATGTGTAAACCTTTTTATGTCAAGATAAATCACACACGCACAACTTGTTGTTGTAGGGTACATATTGAATTTTCTAACCATTTTGAAGTTTATAGGAATATATGTGTAGCTTTGCACTCTAACAATGTTTTGCAGGATTGTAACATAAATGTCCCACCTAGATCTTCAAGGGAATTAATATCTACCATTTTATGTGAAAGAGTGGATGGTCAACAATTTTACAAGCTCTCATGCTTGAATGGTACATGCATAGATTGCGGAGGTTTGCGACGTTTGCCAATTTGTCAACATATGGAGAGTACGCATGCAATTGGTAATGAAATAGTGGAATTTGGAAAATATAAGACCGTGACATACAATCTAAAAGATGGAAAAGAGGCTAAAAGATGTGATTTAGTAATTGAAAAAATTCCAGTGTATCAGTTCATGGACATTTTTTGTAAAAAAGTTATTTATGAGTATGCAAGGCATACACATAGAGCACGATGGTTAGATATGCAATTCAAGTTGTGCAAGGACACATTCCCACTTGAAACGATTGTTTTAGTTGTGGACTTTGCAGAGAACTACACACTACAACCATAGAATGAGGTGAAAGCAAAGTATTATAGCTCTCAACAGGTTGCTATATTTGTTCATATAGCATTCATGCATGCACCAGACAGTACAGAGCAGAACAGGAAGATATTGAGGGAGTATCATTTTTATATCAGCGATGATCGCTCACATTCTACAGAGTTTGTACATGGTTGCTTTCAACTATTTTATGGTCATTTGGCAAATAGGGGCATAAAATATCATCGACATATCATTTGGTCAGATAATTGTGCATCCCAATTCAAGAATTCGCAGATGTTTTATTGGTTGTGCAGGATGCATAAGATTACTGGAATTCAATATATGTGGAATTTCACAGAGGCGGGTCATGGAAAGGGAGAGCATGATGGCGCAGGTGCATGTATTAAAAGAGCTTTAGCACGTGAAGAATTAAAGTACACAAAGAAAGCAACATTGTCAGATGCAAGATGTATTGTCCAATGGTGTAATGCTACAATGGGTCCAGGTAATGAAGGTGAGTCTATGGTTCGTAGATTTTTTTGGTTTATGGATGAAACTAACATTGCACCATATGAGGATTGTTGTACATTGACAGGATCGAGTGAGCTACACTCTTTTAGAAGTTGTAATGTAGGTTCATGGAGTATCCACACATGACATATGGCGTGCTTTTGTTCATCATGTGTAGATGAAGATTGGGATGGGTGTGAGTCAAAGGAATGGGTTGACGAATGGTATACACATAGTTTGAGTCCACTTGCCTCCTATCATCCCCATGAATCACTACAACGGACAAAAATGGAATCATCCATTGACTTTGATAGGTTATCTGATCTAGTACAACTAGGTCGGTATTTTCCACATACAAATAATCTCAAATTTAGTACTTTATCATAAATATTTAGTAAACTAATGTCCTCATTATGTTTATATCATTACAGGCCATGTTTTTGCTATTATTGCACCTGAAGACAATGAAGAAGGGACAAATTATTATTTGTGTCATTGTGTAGAGGCAAAAAAGAAACTGGATCACTCAGTTATCGATGGTGAAGAATTGGAATACCCTATAGGAGCAGTGGTTGTAACTGGTACATAGCTTAGACGGTATGCTATGAAGAACCCTAGGTTGTGGTTGTTTGAGGATTGGGAGACACACAGAAAGATTCTTCATTATTCAAACCTCATCGTTGCATCAAATGTCCACTTAATCAGATATGGGGGAAGACCGCAAAATAAAACTCTTTGGAAGGTTCTTGAGTCAGACCACGAGGCAATACTTGAAACAATCAAGGGTAGGGCAGACCCAATTGGTACATTGGACTAAATGGAGATACAAAATATCGTAACATGTCAAATTTATATAGCATTGTAAATTGGGTGGATTGTAAATTGCTCATGCATTACCCCGTATGTATAACGAGAAGTTTGTAGCATTTAATGACCATCCTTTACTTCATTCTCTCCTTTCATACCATCTTGATGCAGAGCTCTCCACTATCACCTTAAATACGCTAACTCAACTTGAGGATTCAACAAGTAACTTGGAATCAACTCAAGGAATTAGTCCTATTCAAAGATCAAATGGAGTTCTCTGACTTTTTGACTAGGCCAAGTATGGTGCAGGGCACCCTCCACTAGTAGAAATTTGTGTTGCTTTGTTAGTGTTTGTAATAAATAGGATGGATATGTATAGATCATCCTAATTTTGGTTTGGAATCCTAATGTGTGATCAAGGATCTTTTGGAAAAGTTATAAGCCTAAGATACCTTAGGTCACAGGGTTCACCTAGATAGTGACAAATTGTTACGTTAGATTTGTGAGGTTTTAAAGGTTAATTGGCCTAGGAAATTGGCATGCAAGTCTAGTTTTCTATGGTATGGTTGTAAAAAGAATAAACCAAGAGTTGTTTCAAAGTCCTTAGGTCATATGAGGACCATCTACATGCTTGGGAGTGGTCAGGAAGTCCACTGGTGAAGAGTTCTAACTAAAGGCCAGGTTTAGGCGTAGGAAATTAGCGTGCAGGTCTAGTTTGCTATGGTATGGTTGTAAAGGGAACAAACCAAGAGTTTTTTCACAGTCCTTAGGTCATATGAGGACCATCTACATGCTTTGGAGTGGTTAGGAAGTCCACTGGTGAAGATTTCTAACTAAAGGCTAGGTTTAGGCCTAGGAAATTGGTGTGCAGGTCTAGTTTGATATGGTATGGTTGTAAAAGTAACAAACCAAGAGTTGTTTCAGAGTTTTTAGGTCATATGAGGACCATCTACATGTTTGGAAGTGGTCAGAAAATCTACTGGTGAAGAGTTCTAACTAAACGCTAGGTTTAGGCCTAGGAAATTGGCGTGCAGGTCTAGTTTGCTATGGGATGATTGTAAAGGGAACAAACCAAGAGTTGTTTTAGAGTTCTTAGGTCATATGAGGACCATCTGGATGCTTGGGAGTGGTCAGGAAGTCCGCTGGTGAAGAGTTCTAACTAAAGGCCAGGTTTAGGTGTAGGAAATTGGTGTGCAGTTCTAGTTTGCTATGTTATGGTTGTAAAGGGAACAAACCAAGACTTTTTTCAGACTCCTTAGGTCATATGAGGACCATCTACATGCTTGGGAGTGGTCAGGAAGTCCACTGGTGAAGAGTTCTAACTAAAGGCTAGGTTTAGGCCTAGGAAATTAGCGTGCAAGTCTAGTTTGATATGGTATGGTTGTAAAAGTAACAAACTAAGAGTTGTTTCAGAGTTCTTAGGTCATATGAGGACCATCTACATGCTTTGGAGTGGTCAGGAAGTCCATTGGTGAAGATTTTCAGCAATAAGTCACTTTTAGGCCTAGTTTCCCTAAAGCCAAAAAGACATTGAACTTTGATTAAGTGTCTAACTTTGCAAAGGGAGTTTATTGGGATAGAAACTCACTTAATTGACTATGTTACACCATCCTAATAGATTGGGAATACCCATAAGTCATTACAGGTGATTGGTGAATTGTGGGAGTCAAGTGAAGGGCACACTACTTTTCGGCTGTCACCTCTGCATTAAATTAGGTCTGTGTCCAAGGTGAGTGTTAGGTTGTGCTGGAGTGGAGCTGGAAAACAAGGCTTTGGGATGTCAAATAACTTTAAAATGGGTGTCTAAAAATATCTTGATTGTGTCAAGATACCAAGTTGTCAATAAGTTAGAGTGAAAAATCAAGGTTGAGAAGGCTACAAGGAAAAGTGCGTGCAGGTCTAGTTCACTATAGTACGGTCTTAATGGGAATGAACCAATTGTTATTTCAGAGGCCTTAGGTCAAATGAGGACTATTTACATGCTTGGGATTGGTCAAGAAGTCCACTGGTGAAGAGTTTCAGCAATAAGTCACTTTTAGGCCTAGTTTCCCTAAAGCTAAAAAGATATTGAACTTTGATTAAGTGTCTAACTTTGCGAAGGGAGTTTATTGGGATAGAAACTCACTTAATTGATTGTGTTACACCATCCTAAGAGATTCGGAATACCCTTAAGTCATTACAGGTGATTGGTGAATTGTGGGAGTCAAGTGAAGGGCACACTACTTTTCGGCTGTCACCTCTACATTAAATTAGGTCTGTGTCCAAGGTGAGTGTTAGGTTGTGCTGTAGTGGAGTTAGAAAAAAAGGCTTTGGGATGTTAAATAACTTTCAAATGGGTGTCTAAAAATATCCTGATTGTGTCAAGATACCAAGTTGTGAATAAGTTATAGTGGAAAATTGAGGTTGAGAAGGCGATAAAGAAAAGTGCATGCAGGTCTAGTTCACTATGGTACGGTCTTGATGGAAATGAACCAGTTGTTATTTTAGAGGCCTTAGGTCAAATGAGGATCATTTACATGCTTGGGATTGGCAAGGAAGTCCACTGGTGAAGAGTTTCAGCAATAAGTCACTTTTAGGCCTAGTTTCCCTAAAGCCAAAAAGACATTGAACTTTGATTAAGTGTCTAACTTTGGGAAGGGAGTTTATTGGGATAGAAAATCACTTAATTGATTGTGTTATACCATCTTAAGAGATTGGGAATACCCTTAAGTCATTACAGATGATTGGTGAATTGTGGGACTCAAGTGAAGGGCACACTACTTTTCGGCTGTCACCTCTGCATTAAATTAGGTTTGTCTCCAAGGTGAGTGTTAGGTGGTGTTGGAGTGGAGTTGGAAAATAAGGCTTTGGGATCTTAAATAACTTCTAAATGGGTGTCTAAAAATATCTTGATTATGTCAAGATACCAAGTTGTGAAGAAGTTAGAGTGGAAAATGGAAGTTGAGAAGGCTACAAGAAAATTAGCGTGCAGGTCTAGTTTGCTATGGTATGGTTGTAAAGGGAACAAACCAAGAGTTGTTTCAGAGTCCTTAGATCATATGAGGACCATCTACATGCTTGGGAGTGGTCAAGAAGTCCACTGGTGAAGAGTTCTATTTAAAAGCTAGGTTTAAGCATATGAAATTAGCGTGCAGGTCTAGTTTGCTATGGTATGGTCGTAAAAGGAACAAACCAATAGTTTTTTTAGAGTTCTTAGGTCATATGAGGACCATCTACATGCTTGGGAGTGGTCAGGAAGTCCACTGGTGAAGATTTCTAACTAAAGGCCAGGTTTAGGCTTAGGAAATTGGCGTGCAGGTCTAGTTTGGTATGGTATGGTTGTAAAGAGAACAAACCAAGAGTTGTTTCAGAGTCCTTAGGTCATATGAGGACCATCTACATGCTTCAGAGTGGTAAGGATGTCCACTGGTGAAGATTTCTAACGAAAGGCTAGGTTTAGGCCTAGGAAATTGGCGTGCAGGTCTAGTTTGATATGGTATGGTTGTAAAAGTAACAAACTAAAAGTTGTTTTAAAGTTCTTAGGTCATATGAGGAACATCTACATGCTTTGGAGTGGTCAGGAAGTCTATTGGTGAAGAGTTTCAGCAATAAGTCACTTTTAAGCCTAGTTTCCCTAAAGCCAAAAAGATATTGAACTTTGTTTAAGTGTCTAACTTTGCAAAGGGAGTTTATTGGGATAAAAACTCACTTAATTGACTGTGTTACACCATCCTAAGAGATTGGGAATACCCATAAGTCATTACAGGTGATTGGTGAATTGTGGGAGTCAAGTGAAGGGCACACTACTTTTCAACTGTCACCTCTGCATTAAATTAGGTCTATGTCCAAGGTGAGTGTTAGGTTGTGCTGGAGTGGAGTTGGAAAACAAAGCTTTGGGATGTTAAATAACTTCAAAATGGGTGTCTAAAAATATCCTGATTGTGTCAAGATACCAAGTTGTGAATAAGTTAGAGTGAAAAATCAAGGTTGAGAAGGCTACAAGGAAAAGTGCGTGCAGGTCTAGTTCACTATAGTATGGTCTTAATGGGAATGAACCAGTTGTTATTTCAGAGGCCTTAGGTCAAATGAGGACTATTTACATGCTTGGGATTGGTCAAGAAGTCCACTGGTGAAGAGTTTCATCAATAAGTCACTTTTAGGCCTAGTTTCCCTAAAGCTAAAAAAACATTGAACTTTGATTAAGTGTCTAACTTTGCGAAAGGAGTTTATTGGGATAGAAACTCACTTAATTGATTGTGTTACACCATCCTAAGAGATTCAGAATACCCTTAAGTCATTACAGGTGATTGGTGAATTGTGGGAGTCAAGTGAAGGGCACACTACTTTTCGGCTGTCACCTCTACATTAAATTAGGTCTGTGTCCAAGGTGAGTGTTAGGTTGTGCTGTAGTGGAGTTAGAAAAAAAGGCTTTGGGATGTTAAATAAATTCCAAATGGGTGTCTAAAAATATCCTGATTGTGTCAAGATACCAAGTTGTGAATAAGTTATAGTGGAAAATCGAGGTTGAGAAGGCGATAAGGAAAAGTGCATGCAGGTCTAGTTCACTATGGTACAGTCTTGATGGCAATGAACCAGTTGTTATTTCAGAGGCCTTAGGTCAAATGAGGACCATTTACATGCTTGAGATTGGCAAGGAAGTCCACTGGTGAAGAGTTTCAGCAATAAGTCACTTTTAGGCCTAGTTTCCCTAAAGCCAAAAAGATATTGAACTTTGATTAAGTGTCTAACTTTGGGAAGGGAGTTTATTGAGATAGAAAATCACTTAATTGATTGTGTTATACCATCTTAAGAGATTGGGAATACCCTTAAGTCATTACAGGTGATTGGTGAATTGTGGGACTCAAGTGAAGGGCACACTACTTTTCGGCTGTCATCTCTGCATTAAATTAGGTCTGTCTCCAAGGTGAGTGTTAGGTGGTGTTGGAAAACAAGGCTTTGGGATCTTAAATAACTTCTAAATGAGTGTCTAAAAATATCTTGATTGTGTCAAGATACCAAGTTGTGAAGAAGTTAGAGTGGAAAATCAAAGTTGAGAAGGCTATAAGAAAATTAGCGTGCAGGTCTAGTTTGCTATGGTATGGTTGTAAAAGGAATAAACGAAGAGTTGTTTCAGAGTCCTTAGGTCATATGAGGACCATCTACATGCTTGGGAGTGGTCAAGAAGTCCACTGGTGAAGAGTTCTATTTAAAAGCTAGGTTTAAGCATAGGAAATTAGCATGCAAGTCTAGTTTCCTATGGTATGGTCGTAAAAGGAATAAACCAATAGTTGTTTCAGAGTCCTTAGGTCATATGAGGACCATCTACATGCTTGGGAGTGGTCAGGAAGTCCACTGGTGAAGATTTCTAACTAAAGGCCAGGTTTAGGCTTAGGAAATTGGCGTGCAGGTCTAGTTTGGTATGGTATGGTTGTAAAGAGAACAAACCAAGAGTTTTTTCAGAGTCCTTAGGTCATATGAGGACCATCTACATGCTTCGGAGTGGTCAGGATGTCCACTGGTGAAGAGTTCTAACTAAAGACTAGGTTTAGGCCTAGGAAATTGGCGTGCAGGTCTAGTTTGATATGGTATGGTTGTAAAAGTAACAAACTAAAAGTTGTTTCAAAGTTCTTAGGTCATATGAGGAACATCTACATGCTTTGGAGTGGTCAGGAAGTCCATTGGTGAAGAGTTTCAGCAATAAGTCACTTTTAGGCCTAGTTTCCCTAAAGCCAAAAAGATATTGAACTTTGATTAAGTGTCTAACTTTGCAAAGGGAGTTTATTGGGATAGAAACTCACTTAATTGACTGTGTTACACCATCCTAAGAGATTGAGAATACCCATAAGTCATTACAGGTGATTGGTGAATTGTGGAAGTCAAGTGAAGGGCACACTACTTTTCGGCTGTCACCTCTGCATTAAATTAGGTCTGTGTCCAAGGTGAGTGTTAGGTTGTGCTGGAGTGGAGTTGGAAAACAAGGCTTTGGGATGTTAAATAACTTCGAAATGGGTGTCTAAAAATATCCTGATTGTGTCAAGATATCAAGTTGTGAATAAGTTAGAGTGGAAAATCAAGGTTGAGAAGGCTACAAGGAAAAGTGCATGCAGGTCTAGTTCACTATAGTACGGTCTTAATGGGAATGAACCAGTTGTTATTTCAGAGGCCTTAGGTCAAATGAGGACTATTTACATGCTTGGGATTGGTCAAGAAGTCCATTGGTGAAGAGTTTCAGCAATAAGTCACTTTTAGGCCTAGTTTCCCTAAAGCTAAAAAGGCATTGAACTTTGATTAAGTGTCTAACTTTGCGAAGGGAGTTTATTGGGATAGAAACTCACTTAATTGATTGTGTTACACCATCTTAAGAGATTGGGAATACTCTTAAGTCATTACAGGTGATTGGTGAATTGTGGGAGTCAAGTGAAGGGCACACTACTTTTCGGCTGTCACCTCTACATTAAATTAGGTCTGTGTCCAAGGTGAGTGTTAGGTTGTGCTGTAGTGGAGTTAGAAAAAAAGGTTTTGGGATGTTAAATAACTTCCAAATGGGTGTCTAAAAATATCTTGATTGTGTCAAGATACCAAGTTGTGAATAAGTTATAGTGGAAAATTGAGGTTGAGAAGGCGATAAGGAAAAGTGCATGCAAGTCTAGTTCACTATGGTACGGTCTTGATGGCAATGAACCAGTTGTTATTTCAGAGGCCTTAGGTCAAATGAGGACCATTTACATGCTTGGGATTGGCAAGGAAGTCCACTGGTGAAAAGTTTTAGCAATAAGTCACTTTTAGGCCTAGTTTCCCTAAAGCCAAAAAGACATTGAACTTTGATTAAGTGTCTAACTTTGGGAAGGGAGTTTATTGGGATAGAAACTCACTTAATTGATTATGTTATACCATCTTAAGAGATTGGAAATACCCTTAAGTCATTACAGGTGATTGGTGAATTGTGGGAGTCAAGTTAAGGGCACACTACTTTTCGGCTGTCACCTCTGCATTAAATTAGGTCTGTCTCCAAGGTGAGTGTTAGGTGGTGTTGGAAAAAAAGGCTTTGGGATCTTAAATAACTTCTAAATGGGTGTCTAAAAATATCTTGATTGTGTCAAGATACCAAGTTGTGAAGAAGTTAGAGTGGAAAATCGAAGTTGAGAAGGCTACAAGAAAATTAGCGTGTAGGTCTAGTTTGCTATGGTATGGTTGTAAAGGGAACAAACCAAGAGTTGTTTCAGAGTCCTTAGGTCATATGAGGACCATCTACATGCTTGGGAGTGGTCAATAAGTCCACTGGTGAAGAGTTCTATTTAAAAGCTAGGTTTAAGCATAGGAAATTAGCGTGCAGGTCTAGTTTGCTATGGTATGGTCGTAAAAGGAACAAACCAATAGTTGTTTCAGAGTCCTTAGGTCATATGAGGACCATCTACATGCTTGGGAGTGGTTTAGAAGTCCACTGGTGAATATTTCTAACTAAAGGCTAGGTTTAGGCCTAGGAAATTGGCGTGCAGGTCTAGTTTGCTATGGTATGGTTGTAAAGGGAACGATTCTAAATGAAATAAACCAAGAGTTGTTTCAGAGTCCTTAGGTCATATGAGGACCATCTACATGTTTGGAAGTGGTTAGGAAATGCACTGGTGAAGAGTTCTAACTAAAGGCTAGGTTTAGGCCTAGGAAATTGGCGTCCAGGTCTAGTTTGCTATGGGATGATTGTAAAGGGAATGAACCAAGAGTTGTTTCAGAGTCCTTAGGTCATATGAGGACCATCTGGATGCTTGGGAGTGGTCAGGAAGTCCGCTGGTGAAGAGTTCTAACTAAAGGCCAGGTTTAGGCATAGGAAATTGGCGTGCAGTTCTAGTTTGCTATGGTATGGTTGTAAAGGGAACAAACCAAGACTTGTTTCAGACTCTTTAGGTCATATGAGGACCATCTACATGCTTGGGAGTGTTTAGGAAGTCCACTAGTGAAGATTTCTAACTAAAGGCTAGGTTTAGGCCTAGGAAATTAGCGTGCAGGTCTAGTTTGCTATGTTATGGTTGTAAAAGGAACAAACTAAGAGTTGTTTTAGAGTCTTTAGGTCATATGCAGACCATCTACATACTTCAGAGTGGTCAGGAAGTCCACTGGTAAAGAGTTCTAACTAAAGGCTAGGTTTAGGCCTAGTGTCCCTAAAGCCAAAACGGTATTGAAGTTTGATTGTTTTGGGTTTGGAACAGAATTGTGGGTGATATAATAACATCATAACATCATTTTTCATCTATATTGAATGATTATATAATATTTTTTGCTTCAAATTTGGAAAGTTGCTATAGGTGGTCATTTTGGTGCATTGAATTAACTCTATTTTGGTCTTTTTGATGATATAATGGGCCATTCAATGAATTTAAATAATGTTTTTCATTGAATGGACCCTACGTAACATATGTATGATGTTACTAACCATTTGGATGTAGGATAAGTTGTTTTAGTGGGTGTACACCATGACGAAGAGTGGGAAAATGATACAAAATTGATGCCACAAGTGTAGCAGCAAAGGATCCACCTTAACAAGGGTATAATTTTATTTGAAATAGAAGAAGTATATGTCAAATGAAAGGTGAATCCACAAGGAGGAGTTCTAGAAATGGGTTTTGAGTTGTTTTTAATAAGGCCCTAGTTTTGAAGGCCTAGAGGGAGCAATTTGGGGCTTTTGGGTATAGAAAGCCTACAGGATCCAATTGACTTCAAATTTATCTAATTGGGACCATATTAGCACTTTGTGAAAAGTGGCAAGGTTGGGTGTTAAGTTTTTAATAGGGTTCCTTTGTAAAAGTGACCTATTACGTCTAGGAAGGAAAGTGGAGTAGCAGTTTTTGGGGGTTGTGTTCCAAATTAACCCTACCTAATTCTGAGATATGTTTTGTAAAACCATAAAAGGTATCTGAATATGTAATTTATTTTAGAAGTGTTTTGGGAAAACTAAGAGTTATTTGGGAAAAACTCGCTGGTTAAGACTACAAGGATAGAGAGCCTAGAGTGTGGATTGAGGGTAAGATCTTGGAGTAGGACTTCAAGAACCACTTGAACATTGTTAGATTCATATTTTAAGCCATATTGAATCCCTATAATAGTAAGGTAGTTGGGAGAAGTCAGATTGATAGGTTAGTGGCATATTGGCACTTGGGGCCACTTGGGTAAGGAACACCTTTGAGGAAACCAAGAAAACTTTATTTATAAAATAACCCCAATCTAACCTACCTATTTGCATCAAATTTTCAACCAAGCTATAAACAAATTGTTGAAGCATTAGTATCTGGATTTGTTATAATTTCTTTAAAAAATTATCATTGCAAGAACAAGAGCCACTTAGGCTTCTTACATATTATATTTATACATTTATGCATTCATTTCATTACTTTTGTTATTATTACAGTTAAGGAATTGACTTTTATTGAGGACAGTGACTGGCATTTGTAGCACAGTTAGAAAGTTAAACATACAAGCATAACTATAAGGCATGGGAAATTTACAAAGCAAAGACATGAACATAAACATAATTTAGTATACATCAATACACCAAACACATGAATTGCATACCTAAAACATAAAAAATATATATTCGTAGGGCATGAAGTCAAATACATATGTCCAATAATGTCATACATTGAATATATTCAGTAAAATTGGCTTCCTCAAAGCCAAATGGATGTACAACGTATCACTGATACAATATACAAAAAATATGTCCACTAATGCCATATAGGCATACAATCCATATCCCTAATCTAGTCCTTTCCCGCTAGGGGAAGAAAATAAATCCCGAGCTGTCTTCAATCATCGCGTCGATGGAGATGTAGTGGATGCCATAGTCTTCCGAGTGCGCTCACTCGTCCTCCTATCTAGACTCTTCTGTAGCTCGACTTGATAAAAAATAAAATTAGATAGAGATAACTAATATACATCAAAACTGAATTATACAATGACATAAAATTGAATATTGGCTTACCGTTAGCAGATAGTCACTATGTTCATCCACCGAAGGTGTATGCTGGCGATCTAGAGTCATAAGTCCTTACAAAAATGATCAAAATAATAATTAAAATACATACATGGATATCATTATAAAATTCAATACAAACTATTAAAATAACAATTAAAGTTAAGTGATCTCTTTCATACCTCAGTCAGTGCTTCAGAACTAGCTACTACTGCAGCTACTCCATGATCCAAAGTATCACGGATAGAAGGAGGAGTCTCTGATGTCAAAAGCTGAAAATGAAACAAAAAAATTAAATTATGTAGTTATCAAGATTACATATATTTTTTACAACCCTACTAATGAGTAAATGATACCTCTGTGAAGGTTCCACCGCGTCCTCTGGTGTGTGGCAGGGAAGTGTAAAAGGGGACATTAGGATCATTGCCACTTCCACCACCACCATCACTGTCACTGACACTCTTGCCTTGAATTTTCATCATAAACAATAGATACTACAAATTAAATAGTTATTCTTTTATAAATGAAATATGATCAAAGCAATTTCATGAACTTGGAAATATTTACCTGTGTGTCAATGCCAAATGTCGTATTTAGAAATCTATCGGTCATAAATCTAGGATCATCTTCCTCTCTCTCGCCAGTACCATATGTGCACAAGCATCCACATGACTGACAAATATGGCCCCTCGAGGATTGACCATGGTCACCCTCAACTAAAGGAGTGGCACACTGAATGAGAGTCTGTGTCAGAGCACTAATTGTGCTTGGTGTGTCTGTCTCTACATGTTCCTTCATAGTAGAAGGAATACTAACATGATCTACCTATGGCTTGCCAATAACAGGCCTAGGTGCATTAGGGTCACGATGTGCCCCTTCTCGATCAAATGATGACCCCCCTCCTCTACCCTGAGAATCTAGAATGTAAAAATAATTTGGCACCTCTTTGAGTACAAACTCACAATAGAGTTTCCTCAAGAAATATATAGGAATTTCATGATTGTTACAAGGAGGCGCATCAAAGACCATCCACCATCTATCCCAAAAATTATTTTTAATGTCTTCATTTGTGCACCAATGAATTGGGAACCTCTTTGTTGTAGTTCTAAGAGTATTTGCATCCCCTGGTTTTTTAAATAGCAAACAAATGTCATCTTTTGTGATTTTTTTCTTCTTTATCTCGGCATAAGATAATTTATTTGCATAATATCTTTTTTGTTCTTCTCTTTTATCCTGCCATATATTAAGTTGCCCACTAACCGCGCTTACGTGGGTCAAGATTGTTTCTAATGATTTTGCAAGACTTTCCCATCCCAGATTTGTACCTCTAGAATCTTTTAACCTACTAATTAAAGATTCTAATTCTTTTTGCCCTTTTTCAATTTGGTTCATCAAATTTTCTTGGGTTCCAGGAGGAGGTTTCTCAATTGTTGGAGGAGGCAATTCAGGTTCATTTTGTTCTTCATGAGGAGATGGAGGGTTTGGAGGAGTGTTTGGTGGAGGGTTTGGTGGAGGGAGATTATTTCTTCCAAAAAATTAAAAAAATTACATTTTAAAATCTTCACTATACAAAGAATTTAAACAAAATAAAATTAAAGCAAAATAAATTGCAAAAAAATTGAAATTTTAAAACAAATAAGAGGCATAAGTTGTAGAAACACTTACCTCTTCTTCTCAATCGACTTCGTTGACGCGGTGGAGCCATTTGATCAATGGATGAAGGAAAATAATAGCAGCAGGTGGAAGGCATGCGCGCTTTGGGAGGTTTTCTTCACTGCACACGCGGGTTTGAGAAAGCAAAATGAGTTTTGGGCTTTCTCAAACCCGCGTTTTCCATTTATATTGGCTTTTTCAAAGCGCGTGCGCGCTATAGCACGCACGCACTTTGTTTTGGATTGCCCAAGCCTAAGGCTCAGGCAACCCAAGCCATAGGGCATGCGTGCTATAGCGTGCACGCGCTTTAGTGCATACGCACTATGTGCGATGGGGGGCCAAAAAGAAAAGTGGCATCTTTTTGGTCCCCCATCTTTGTGCATATACCCTGTGAAAGGTTGTGATATGTCTGCTAGCTAAGATATGAAATGTCTGATTGATTTCACTCTTCCTTGTAAGGTTCTCATCTGACTAATATTTTTAGGAGGTTGCATCCCATGATAGCTTTAACTTTAGCTAGATCAACTTCAATGCCTTTCTTCGAAAAAATGTAGCCTAGAAGCTTTCCATAAGTGACACCAAAAGCACATTTCTTAGGGTTCAGTCTGAGACTAAAATTCTCCATTCTATCTAGTATTTTGCTTAAGTCACTCAAATGTTAAGATCTTATTATTGATTTAGCCAAGGTGTCATCAACATAGTCTTCCATAGTTCAATGCATCATGTCATGAAAGATAGATGTCATAGCTCTTTGATATGTAGCACCAGCATTCTTAAGCCCAAATGGCATGACATTCCAACAAAAGGTACCCCATGCACATGTAAAAGCTATTTTCTCTTGATCTTCTAAAGCTATTTTGATTTGGTTGTATCCAGAAAAACCATCCATTAAAAAATACATTTCAAAGCCCGTAGTCATGTCCACTATCATATTGATGTTTGGTAATGGAAAATCATCCTTAGGGCATGCTTTGTTCACATCTCTGAAATCTGTACATACTCTTATGGATTTGTCTAGTTTTGAAACTGGAACTATGTTAGAGATCCATTCAGCATAATTAATAACTCAGATAAATCTAGCTTTCAGTAGTTTATCTTATTCAGCTTTGACTAAGAGTGCAACATGTGGATGCATCTTTCTCAACTTCTGTTTAACAAGTTTGACTCCTAGAGCAATAGATAAATGGTGCATTATGAGATCAGGATCTAACCCAAGCATATTTGAATATTTCCATGCAAAGTTGATCTTCTTTTCTGTTAAGAATTTAGTCAATGCTTTATTTTCTTCCTTTGATAAGGATTGTGCTACATGAATCAATTGTGGTTCCTCTGTTGTACCCAAGTTGATAGATTGAGTGGGCTCTATCAATAAGGGAGATATGTCCTATAAATGACTTGAAAGGACATCAAATATCTCATCCCTAGGCACCTCAGAGAGGTTTTCACCTTCAGATACGTCTTTTATTTTTACTATTTTAGGTTCTGAGACTACCACAAAGTGGTTTTCACCCTCAGAACTCTTTTTCTTTTTATTCTCATTCTTTTGACTGAGATATTTTATGTCCAATTCTATCATGCTAATGCTAGGTTCACTAATGGAAGTCATCATAGGTTCCACTGCATTGAGGTAGCAAGCAAGGGCATAATCATTTCAAAAGGTATATATATCTTGGATTAGATCAGTAGATGTTTGGTCAATAAGTTCACGATGTTGGATAGTCAATGTAGGGAAGGATTGGGAAATGACATTGATGCATATGGTGTTGTCATCATTGGTCCTAACCCAACTCTCAAATTCAAAGGTGATATTACTTCTCAAAATGTTTAACTTGTGAATGTAATACCCTAAAATTGGCACCTATTAAATTCAACTAATTTTTGGTGCATTTTCGTCAATTTTACATCTTCAAAGTCCTATTTCCCTAGGCAAATTTCTCTCTTCTACTTGACTTAATTTGACTTGATGTCAATTGCAAAGACCATAAATTGCATTAATCAAATATCAAAATTAATTCCTAAAGTCCTTGACTTTAATTAGCTAAATTACCCCTATGATAATTTAATTTAATTCTAAAGTCTTAAGTGCTTAGAATTAAATTAAATCCACCCCATTTGGCTAATTACCCATAAAAAGGAATTAATAATTGCTTGATATTCGAATGGATACACCTTTTTGAATTAATAATTCAAGATATTCGAAAGGCCACCTATGTGGCATTTTCCATTCTTTTTATTAAGTAATTCTTGCTTTTTTGTCTCAAATGGAAATGAAGGGTCAGGAGTTTCAAATCAAGAACCCCTTCATTCTCTTCCTGGGCTTGCTTATTTAATGAACCTATTTTCTTCATTCAAGAGAGGAATTTTTGAGAGCATCTATACTATAGTCAATTTTAGTCTCCATTATTACATTATTTTCAAAGCTTTATTGCATTAATTAGCTTAATATCTCATTTTAGTTTAATATTGCATCTCATGATAGATTAAAACTTACTTAATTGTTCTTAGATTAATATCATATTTATTTCAATGTCCTTAGATTAAAGTTGCACTTTATTCTTTATTTCAAGCTTTTAGTATAATTGCATTTCTTCATTTCTAGATTAATTGCACTCATTTCTAGATTAATTTCATTGATTTTTTCATCTTAGCTTTTGAAAATCCTCCATTGTAGAATCGGTCTTATGGTTGTTGGCTCTCCAATCTGAGAGTAATTAAACACCTCATCTACATAGGAGGCAATAGGTTGATTCAATCGATGTTGTGAGATGGACAATTCATGTTCATACTCACCATCTCATGATTGAGCAATGACTATGTTGTGTTTGTGCTTGATTTAGAGGTCCACATTCAGACACACATTTTGGCACCCACCGTGGGGTAGAAAATCTGATTTCTAGCCTCATTCTCATTTTTTTTTGGTAGGAATTTAAGCTCTGTCGTGCGTCCGTACTGTCTGTGTATGGATTCTTGCATGAGAATTCAAAGCGTCCCGCACGAAGATTTTCTCCCTGTAGCACTCTCTCGCATGAGCTTTTGCATCATTACGTGAGGTTGTGTACTTTCTCACATGAGCCCTTGTACTTTCTCATGTGAGTTGTCATACATCCTCGCACAGGCTTGTGCTTTCTCACACATAGTTTTGTACCTTCTCACATGGCCCTCTGTACTGTCTCATGCAAAATTCTATGACAGACAGAGACCAGAATTCCAGATTTGTCAGTTTTGCTTGCTGTTTTCAATTTTCTTACTTTTTTGGAAATTTTAGCATTTTCAAAATTTGTGCCACTCTAGAAAACTGGCACCCATTTTTGAGAAATTTTCACATACAGTATCAAAAATTTAAGTGTGATATATCGTTGGAAAGTTCTTTTTGAGCCTGATCCAACCATGTTGGTTTCATTTTCAAATTTTTCCATTTGTTCAACTATTTTACTTGTAGATTATCTAATTTTTTATGTGTTAACCATTGTGGAGCTAACAAGTTGTGCTTGTAGGTACTCTCATTGCTTGAAATATTTGCTTAAAAGAATGCATGTCAAAGCACCAAGAACATAAAACATGCTAATGGTTTGATTGCAGGACGATAGTCGAAGAATTGCTAAAATGTTGTGTTTGTTTCTTGCTTTCATTCACATAGTCTAAATAGGGCTCCGTTAAAATTTCTTGAGGATTTTGATAGTGAGTAGGGAATTTGGCTTTTCATTACATAGAGGTGATGACCATGAATGAACCCGAAATCCTAATGATCTTACTAATATGACAAATTCTTGGGGAAGCGGAGAAAGGTAGTGAATCTTTACGCTTCTATTAGCCAGGGGATTATGCTCTTCTCTCTTTGAGAGAAACAGAAAATCAAAAGCTTGTAGTTGTGGTGGAGTGAAGCTAACTCAGTGATGAATCTTCTTGATGTGTTTGGGTGAGGAAACAGGATAGAGAAGTATGCTCTTCTCCCTTTGGGAGAACCAGAAAATCTGACTCCCGAATCTAAACCAAGTCCAGTGTCACCTTTAGAGGGCCTGCCAGAAGTTGAACCTCCGGGAACGACCCAAGTGAGTACGCACCTATCACCGATGATTCCACCTCACTCTAATAAAGAACATTTTATTGAGTCTAAAGACTCCAAAACCATGCTAGCTTCCTTCTCAAGATTTTGACTATCATCTTGAGAAGGCTTTGTCTGTTATATTGAGCGGCACCACTCCTAGCCCTACTTGCGGGGGTGTATGACTTTCAGGTGTTGGTGTGGTTGTGAGGCCTCAACCTTGTATCAGGGGCACCGAAGGTTAGCATGAAAGGAATCCTATTAGAAACTTTCCTTAGCTAGTGGCCTACCTGGTTCACCTCCGAAAGGAGTCATAATCTTTGCGTAGGGAGGGGGAAGAATCTCTCCCATAGATTCCCATCATAGGCATACACCTGGACACTTGAAGGTGGTTGTGACACTAGCCCCTGCTACAAGGGTAACCTTTGAACATACACCATTGAGTCCTTAGAAACACCAAAAACACGGGCGCCCTCTAGGGGGTGACACGACTGTGTGAGGTGCATGTATGCACATAAGCAATGGGGCAAAGGTTTTGGCTTCTCACCATTTTTTTTGTAGGACTAAGCTATGTGTTTGTTATCAAGTCTTAAACATTGTCTAATCATTATCAAACAAAGACTCCCCTGATGCTATCAAGTTGCTTTGTCCTTGATAGGTCTGTTAATGACTGCTTCTTGTATCACAATTGCATGATTTGAACCTTTGTGTCTTTAAACGAATGCTTGAAATCCTAAAATGAGATTGTTGATTAAAGTGTTCTTCAAACCTGTCAGGAAACTAGATTTTTTGTCAGACATCAATTCAGGCTATACCTCAAAATTCAACTTTAACCTCAAAAACTATGTCAAATTGTCAGATTTTGCACTTTTCTCATGTGAAGTTTCACACTTCAGAGCACTTTCTCATGCGAGACTTTGTTCTCTCATGCGAAGGTTGGTGTTCTTTCGTGTAGCCTGGTACTATCTTGCATGAGACTGTAGCCCAGTTCGCAAAAATAGAGACCTATTTTCCATTGACTGTTTGACTTTTTATTTGATCTGCTTTTTGTCTGAGGTCTATTTTTCTACTTTCCTATCATTCACTATTAGAAACTAGTTGTTTTGAGTTAGGAATCGATCAATCTTTGCTTTGACTCATGTTATCTCTCATTGGTTTACCTTATCTCTTTATGCCTTTTGTATCTCATGTTGCGATAGTCTTATCTCAACTGTTCTAGCCACCTCTTTTGATGATTTGTACTAGGTCCATCTCGCATCTTGGCTGTTCTAGACTTTATCTCCTTTGCATTGTTCTTAGAGACCAAGTCTAGCATTATCTTGAGTCCTCTCTCATTTCATCTTCATCTATGAATGTCACGACTAGAAGTGGCAAAAATTATCCCATTCAGAATACTGGTCAAGATAGAAGTGAATCTCCTAATCAAGAAATAGGTCATCTTGAATCTATTATGAAATCTGAACTTTGTGAGAGATCCTCACATTCCTCCTCGTTCCAAGAGTATTATAATCCATTGTTTAAGATATAGTCTGACTTATTATTTCAAGAATATTATAACCCGTTGTTTCAACACTAGCAAGGCTCTGAAAGGTCACTTTCTAGAATCAAACCTATCAACTCTTTCAATCTTACTTTCATGATCTCTCAGAATACTACCAACAAGATGGGAGATCCATTCCACTTCCCAGGGGGAGGTAAATTCAGAAATAGTCATGAGCAATCTTAGAATGACTAAGGTCATGGTCAGTCTCAAAATGACAAGTGTTATGATCAATCCCACAATATTCAACATCTGGTCAACATCTGGGACCTTTGCAATTTGAAACAATGACAAGGAGAGCCTCTCCTAACATTTCTCTAGAGATGGAGACAACTATGCATGAAGTATCTGCATGAATTACTCGAGCTTGAAAAGCTTGATATCTTCTTGGACAATCTTGTCCTAAATTTTGTGATGAAGGGTGCTCCCCTTAATACCACAAACACATAACAGAAATAGAGAAACAACAACAATATGCAAGAACAAAAAATTGGCTTCTTATCATCTCCACAAATGTGGAATTACAAACTTTCAGAATTACAATATGCAAAGCCACATGGGCATTCCCTTACAATATTCTGTAGGACAAAGCCTTGAACTATTCCCAGATCTACTACCCAGAACTATTCTGAACTGCCCAAGACAATAATACAGCCTTCCTTATATAGGCAATTTTTCCACCGCCTGGGAAGGTTCCAGAATTTTAGCCAATAAGGCCGACCAAACTTAGAATTATTTTATTTTACATTTTATTACACCATAGTCGGCTCAATATAACCTTTGAAACCCGAATTTTTTTTTTGAAGAAAATTATTTTCTGCCATTTAAGGTGGCCCAACTTCCGAAGACCATAAGTCATCACCAGTTGACCCGATCGGCTATTATAACCCCATTTCAGAAATGCCACAAAGTGCTCTACAGGCTTGACTTGCACAAGCACTCATCACCCAAATTGTTGATCTCATTCGGGGCCTCTAAAGCCTTCAAAACTGAGTTCAAAGTTTCTGTACCTTGCTACCAATACCGAAAATCTTCAATATCTTCCAATATACACTTGATCTGGCAATGAAACTTTACTGGCAGACTTATATGACCAAAATGAACCTCCAAGAAAGAAATCAGATCATTCTGAGCACATACAAAAATTACCAAAAATAGTAACTTTCCATAAATAGTAGCTCTGCACAAAATAACCCTTATTGAATATAAAAATAGAAATTTTTTTTTTTTGGGTGATGCAAGATTGCTCTTACACCCAGGATGCTCCTGCATCATTTTGGATACCAAGTATGATTACAAGGGCCCCTCACTTTTAACAATATGATTAGGCGAGCTGTAAGGATAGAAGCATTTATGATCAAGAAGGGAGGATTGGCTTTGAACAAAGACAACAAGCAAGGACCTTCCCCCTTAAACATGGATAAGGATAAGATTTTCAATAGAAACATAGATGTTATGAATGATGAGGTTGTTGACAATGTGACGCCAAAACCCTCAAAGTCTATCTTTAATCTCAGCTCTAGCATACAAACAATTAAATCCACTGAGAAGGCTATGACAGAAATTCAACCACCTTCAAGATTTGCTAGAAAAAAACCTTGGCTCTCTCAACCTAAGCGTGACTCCACTTCATAGGGAGAACCTCTCAATGTGGTTCATAGGACTTTGGTGTAGAACCATAATAGGAATCCATATCATCAAGAATTTAAAGACTCCTTTCCTCCTCATGGGAAAAGTGAATTATCCAAGTCTAAAGGTACCAATGATGTGGTCAACTATACATACGATACTAGCGACATTGTCACCAATGAGATTGAACCTATTGATGTTGAATACTATGACATGATCATTTCTATGGGGAGTGAGGATGCTCCTAAAACCGAAGCTCCATTTATCTTGTGAGGCCCTGCACCTCCCTCTTGTAACCCCACACTGTCTCTAGCTTGTGCAAATGCTATCACTCGATCTTGTGTGAAGATTGTTCTCAAAGGTCCTGAGCCTTCGACATCTAAACCAAAACTATTTATGGATAAAGCCTTCGCCAAGGCAAACATCCCCAAAGATCTTGATCTTGATTAGTTTCAATCTATGGTGGGTCATTCAACCTTGCCTCATCACTTTCCCTTCTCTGAAGAAGGTGATCATTCCTTGAGCCATAATAGTCCCCTGCTCACTTGCAATATGCTCCTAGAATCTGGTGATAGCCTTGCTCTGACCAATGGGGAATTTATAGAATTTTATAATGCTAAACTTAAAGAGATAGAAAAGACCCTAAAGATCAAAGATATTGGCATGGGGGAATATCAGATGGAGTCCATCTTCTCATTGACAACTCTCCTCACATCTGAAGATAGATTTGGCATCAAATATCAGAGCCATGAGCTTGACCAACCTCACTACAGCTTTCACTCACACAAGGATTCAGATAATGAAGACACAAAGATCTGGCCTATGACACATGAAGGGTTCTCAAATATTCAAAATCCTAATCTAGACTACCAGAGAGAGTCCTATCTACCTTCTCAGGTACTTCAAGAACATGATCCTGATCCTCACTAGGAGGATTTTATACACTTTACTAAACAAACTCCTACTACTACTAACTGTAATGGCACACATACTAAATGGGGGAAAATAGCTGATGTCTCCCTTATCTTGGGTATGCCTCAGGGTATGCCTATTCTAGATTACTCCACTTCTGCTACTAAGAAAGATCCTGCTATTGAAGAAACACTTCCTGTGATAGATGATAGCAATAAAGATCTGTTGCCTACTATATCTCTAGTTGATTACATGAAACAATGTCACCAAAATGAAATGAATTCAAAGAAATATGAATGGGACTCCATATCAGATGCTACTACAAAAATGCTAGTTGATGTTGTACACAAAGATGCTACTCCTACCAACTCTGAAAGAGGAGGAAGTTCTAATCTTCCAGATCAAGAAATTGATGATGATCCTTTCCACCCTCCTATGGAGATCATTCCTATGGGTCCTAGGCCATCTACTCTGAGTTATACTTCTACTATTCCAACAAATCATGGGTATGTAAGACCCCATCCTGTTATAGTCTCATGGAATCTTGGTAGGTTCATAAAAGAATTGATTCCTGTTCATGCACTCTTACCACCTGAAAGGGGACCTAACTCTCAGAATAGGTTATCTTGGTTAGGATCACATAATATTCCTCCAAACTTATCTGAATCTTCTAAGACAACTCACAATCGACAACATTCTATGGAAGATGAATTTCTTGATCTATCTGATTCACTCATAAATGATGAGGATGATGCTGATATCTTTGCACTCGAGCCCATCCCATTGACTACTCATCCTCCCCCTCCTCCCTAAGATAAGTGGCTCATCCACTTTCCATCTCCATCTCTCCACCTAAACCAGTCATACAAGCCTCTTTCATCCACCATTCTCGAGTCTTTTGGAAGTAACTTGGATGTGCAACATAAAAACAAAAATAATAAGAATCCACTTATATCTCAAGGTCACCATGTCCCATCTAATCGACATGTGACTACAAAGAAAGAAAAGAAATAAAGGTGTTAAAAAGACCACAAAGGTCCTCAAAAAGAAGAAGACAATCAAAAGCCAGAAAATAAAATTAAAAAAATGGATCTCGAAATCCATCTTACAGGCATTGTCATCAAAAGCACCTCAACATAAAGAAGAAAAAAAATAAAATGAAAAGCTATGTAGATTCCAAAATGAAAATCAAAGTTTCCATTCAAGCTTCCAAAATTCTCATACTTCCCTCCATTCCATCACCCTCACCTCTAATACTTTACCCTCTTCACTCCATCTTGCCTTTTCCTAAAGTGCATATCAACATCTCCTCATCCCTAATGACGTGATTAAGAGAAATCTAGAACTTACTCTCCCTAAGAATTTAGAGTGTGGGAAGTCTAACAGAGAGTTAATATGTGTCCACGAGGATATCTATGGGTCTCACTTAAGTGACCTTTCCTTGACTATGGATCGCTCGACAGTTGGATACTATTGGTTCTGATTCTACAACTTCGCAGCTGACTACTACTACAAGATACTGTGTTCTCAAAGATTACCACTGAAGGAGAGAAACTCAAAGAGCCTATCAATGCTCTTCATCTGAAGAAATTCTACAGCTGAGGCATCCTGAACATGCTCATGTACATACTTATTGGTCCTAAAAAAATCCAAAAAAAATGATATATTGCAAAAAAATCCTAAAAATTGTAAAATGTCCTGAAAAAATGATCATCTTAGTGAAAACCTGGTAAACAGGCGATTTGATGTATCTATTATCTTGGTGAAAACCTGGTAAATAGGTGCCTTGGTAATAATTAAAAAAATAGAAAATTTGAAAAAATACAAAAAAAGTGAAAAATATAAAAATATAAAAAAAATTAAAAAAAAGAGAAAATTACAAAAAAAATTGAAAAAGAAGAAAATGTGCCATTGATGAAAACCTGGTAAGCAGGCATCATGGTAGCAAAAATAGAATCTCTGCCAAGATGGTGAAAACCTGGTAAACAAGTGCCTCTTGTTTCCTGAAGCTACATCTCATCTTAGCACCGCTTGGCTTTTAGTCTCCTGCTTTAGTTTGCTTTCCCGCTTTCCTACTTTGGTTTGTTTCTAGCTTTTAGTTCGTTTCCTGCTTTAGTTTGCTAGCTCATGCTCTTGCTTTTAATTGTCTTCAAGATTTCCCTTGACCTATCATGGATTGGAACTAGTTCACACTTGGGGGCACCTTCCTGGTCTAGGGGGCATTGTCCTATTGCTTTCAAAAGTTTTGTTCGTGCATCAGTCACCAGTGATTCTTGCTGCGTCTGCTTGATGATGCCTAGCTACTTTTGAGATTTCTCTCCTTGAGGATCTCTCATGTATCAGTTGCCAGTGGTTCTCACTATGCCTACCTACTGATACTTATCTCTCATTTGAACCTCTCTCTTTTGGGATCTTTTCCTTACATCAGTCACTAGTGGTCCTCACTACATTTGCCTACTGATGTTTCGCTCGCGTTTTATTCTCTCTTTCAAGAATCTTCCTTGTATCGGTCACCAGTGGTTCTCATTACATTTGACTGCTAATACTTGGTTCATGCTTTGATATCTTCTTGAGACTCTATCTCTCGCGATGGTCACCAATGGTTCTCACTGCATCTGCCTCCTGTCACTATCCTGTCGAGGCTTCAAATGTTGTTTGCTTCCGATTTGACTTCAATTCGCTCGAACACAAATGTAAACTAAAATTAAAAACTAACTTTGTGTTCCTTTGAAGCTTGCTGAGCTTTTCCTTTGCTTGCTTGTTTATTTTCTTTATCATTTTTCCTCAAGTGAATCTAAGACATCTTTCTTGACTAAGAAACGTGAAGACTGGGGGCATGATCTTTTCTTTGCTTTCTGCTTGTTGGTTTAGTTCCAATTATCCAAAGAATCTATCTAAGAGGGGTGTCCATTTTTAAGAGCCTTCATATCATATTAGATGGCCATGCATACCTTGAGTCCTTTTATATGGACACTTTGGTGAGGTTGGTTCTTCTCCTTGTCTATTTTGAGTGACTTCTTTTTGCTGCAAGTAAAATTGCTAACGCTCGTCCTGCTAAGTGAACGTAAGGGTCACTACGAGAACTCTTCAGAAAAAGAAGGAACTCTTGCATGTCTGGTATGTTTTTTCACAAGCAGCATTCAGGTCATTCTAGCAATTGTGCTTTGATGCTTATGTTAACTTGCTAAATCAAAAGGAATAGGTGTTCAGGTCATTTTGGCTTCTTGTGCCTTAATGCTTACACCTCATTCCGACAGATCTAAGACTTATGTCATATTCATATTCTTATAATTGCAATGTTAGTGAGGATTGTATGACATATTGTGATTGTCCCATGCTTAAATGAACTCAATGATGATAAATACGGTGAGTCCAACAACCAAGTCCTAGGGCTTGCATTTGCATGTTGAGCTTGGATTTGAGATGATATCTTGTTACTCTCTTAATTGCTTTTTGTTCATCAGAGGTTCTCATCTTCATCCTGGTTTCATCATGATTGCACAAGTTTTCGAGATCAAAATCAGAATCTAACATCTCTAGATAGCTTGAAATTGCATTTTAAATTTTGGGACCCTTTGGGATTAGACGCTTGTGCAAGCAACCTTCTGGCATTATCTTCTTGCCAGACCCTCATCTTTGCATCATGTTCTCAAGATCTTTTCTCTTTTCATCAAGGTCAGCTCTAGTCAAATTTGGTCAACCATGGTCAAACTTGGTCAACAAGACCTCTGCTTTTCTCTGATTTGCTTCTAGAGCTTCTCAAACCTAGTCTAATTGCTTCTTCTCTGCAACATCTTGTTGTCAATCTTCCCTCTTATGTCATCTTTCAATTTCACTCCCGAGGGGGTAAGATGATTGCATCATTTGGATCTTGTCGAATCAATTCTTGAATCAGTTTGATCTGAATCATTAGTTCTCATTGCTTGGGGCATCTCGGTGCCTCACATCTTGCTATCTAGTCATCTATCTTTTAGGCATCTAAGCAATCTAACTCAGATCAAGCTTCATTCTGGAGATGGTTCTTGAAATCTTTTAGGTATTGGGGAAATCTAACCCTAATTCCTGAGAGTCGAGCTTCATTCTAAAGATGGCTCTTGAAATCTCTCTTAGATCGTTATCTGGGTAATCTAACCTGGGTCTCAGAGGGCTAAGCTTCATATTGGGGCAATCTAACCTTGATTCTGGAGATAGTCCTAAGTTTGCATCTGAATCTCATTCTGGGCATTGGGGCAACCTAACCCTGATTCTCATCTTCTCTCAAGACCGTTGTCTTCACAATCTAACTTAGACTTTGGAAAATTCATGTTTTGATTTGTTCAGTGTCTTGGCAACCTAACCTAGACTTTTGAATTTCTTGTCATTTGTCACTTCAGACTATTCTTTGAATCAACTCGCTGTTTGCACATTAATTCAAAGAGGGGCAAATGTAATACCCTAAAATTGGCACCTATTAAATTCAACTAATTTTTGGTGCATTTTTGTCAATTTTACATCTTCAAAGTCCTAGTTCCGTAGGCAAATTTCTCTCTTCTACTTGACTTAATTTGACTTGATGTCAATTGCAAAGACCATAAATTGCATTAATCAAATATCAAAATTAATTCCTAAAGTCCTTGACTTTAATTAGCTAAATTACCCCTATGATAATTTAATTTAATCCTAAAGTCTTAAGTGCTTAGAATTAAATTAAATCCACCCCATTTGGCTAATTACCCATAAAAAGGAATTAATAATTGCTTGATATTCGAATGGACACACCTTTTTGATGGAAATGAAGGGTCAGGAGTTTCAAATCAAGAACCCCTTCATTCTCTTCCCGAGCTTGCTTATTTAATGGACCTATTTTCTTCATTCAAGAGAGGAATTTTTGAGAGCATCTATACTATAGTCAATTTTAGTCTCCATTATTACATTATTTTCAAAGCTTTATTGCATTAATTAGCTTAATATCTCATTTTAGTTTAATATTGCATCTCATGTTAGATTAAAACTTGCTTAATTGTTCTTAGATTAATATCATATTTATTTCAATGTCCTTAGATTAAAGTTGCACTTCATCTTTATTTCAAGCTTTTAGTATAATTGCATTTCTTCATTTCTAGATTAATTGCACTCATTTCTAGATTAATTTCATTGATTTTTTCATCTTAGCTTTTGAAAATCCTCCATTGTAGAATTGGTCTTATGGTTGTTGGCTCTCCAATCTGAGAGTAATTAAACACTCCGTCTACATAGGAGGCAACAGGTCAATTCAATTGATGTTGTGAGATGGATAATTCATGTTCATACTCACCATCTCATGATTGAGCAATGACCATGTTGCGTTTGTGCCTGATTTAGAGGTCCACATTCAGACACACACATCGAATAGTCTCAATGTTGTTATTGGATTCCACTTTAGTTATAGGTGGATTAGACTCGTTAAGTTCATCATTTCACTCTAGACTCACATCGGATGTAGGTGAATATTGGTGAATCACATCAATGTGTTTGTCAGTGATAAGTTCATCTTCTTCTAGAATAACTCCCCATTCATAGTCATTTGACTCATCCTCTGATTTTTCATCTAGACCTCTGGGAAATATGAGAACATGTGTGAAGTCAAGATGAATCCCCCAAGTAGGATTTCCTTCTGATTCTGATTTGAATTCATACTCATGAGAGTCTATTTCAGAATCACTATTGTATCCCAAATTTTTAGCTATGGTGATAGGCTTACCTTCCTCTTATTCAGTAGTAGGTTCTTATGGAGCTACCAAATTGATATTCTCCTTAGGTTTTTCTTCATCTTTTAGGAGATCTAGTATTTATTTAGGTAAATGTTCATAAGGAATGAGTTCAGAGCTATCTGAATCATCACTGTTTGATTAAGGTGTTTCTTGTCCTTCATTGTTGTTCTCTTCTAGTTCTATCTATTCTATCACATGAGAAGAGTCCCCTTGAGATAGAAGGGTTTCTTTTGATAGCCTAGGCCTATAGTATCTTTGTTTGGTCGACCAACATGTCCAATGGGTGCCACGAGACCCTTACCTTGCACTCTTAGAGGTCCTTTACCAGAATATCCCATTTTAGTCATCAGTTTATTCCTTGGCCCATATGACTTTGAAGGAATTTTCGGTGTTTTAGAGTCACATTTTTGAATGGTTTGGGATTGAGACTCATCTTTGTATAGCCATGAAAGCACAACTTCATCTTCTTCAAACTCTTTCTTGGGTACCTTTTCTATGACAAAACTTCCATTAAATATGACTTGGGGATTTTTTAGCTGTAGGTTTCACGTTGTCTGACGGTTGTCCGTAAGATTTTGGGGACAATGGGAGAGATGTGAGAGATAAGACTAGTTCCATGGTATATTCTCCCATATTGGTGTCCTTTATTTTGACTTCTTTGGCAATGTCTTCCATCTTGGATGTAGATGCAATGTCTGTTTGCTTGGTGAAAGATTCTCTATTATGTGGAACAAGTTTGTCAACACTTTCTTTCAAGGTATTGCAAGATGTGGATATGTCAGATGAAATTGTAACCTCTACTACCTCATAAGGAAACTTCACACATTGATGGTATGTTGATGGAATAGCTTGCATTTCATTTATCTAAGGCCTCCCTAGAAGAATGTTGTAAGCCAATGGAAGATCTAGAACTTGACAGGTGATGCCATTGATAATTGGTCATGTTCTGATAGGTAAGAAAATTGTTCCTTTGGAAGATCTTTCTTGCTCATCATATGCTTTTATGGTTATCTTCTTCTTAGGATCAATAGAATCTTTTGGTAATCTTAGTTGTGTGTTCAATTTGTAGGAACATATATTCAAACCAGCACCTCCATCTATCAACACACATTTGACATGATGATTTTGGATCAAGACTTCAATGTGAAAGGGTTGGTTATGTGGATGACTCAACAAATTGTCATCTTCCTTTGAAAAGGGGATATACTGGGGAGATGTCAGATGGCCAACCATATTCTAGAATCTATCTAGATTGAGATTGTTAGGAACATTGGAATCGAGCAGAGCTTTATCCAGAATAGCCCTATGAGCAGGAGATATTTGAAGCAACTCAAACATGGATATTTTTACATTGGTGTGATGGAGTTGTTGGACAATATTGTATGATGTTGGTCCCATCTCTTTAGGATTTGATGATTTTGAGGCAACCCTCTATTTGGAAGTAGATGAAAGATTGAAAGGCACCTTAGGGGTATTGGATGAATTTAAGTTTTGTCCTTGTAGATGTGCCTAAGCTTGTGATCAAGTTACTGCATTTGTTGATTGATTATCTCTATCCTTTCTTACAATTGTGATGACATTGCAATGTTCAAATAGGTATGGTTCAACCATATTTATGATGACATTGTTTCTAGAGTAGGCATAATTGACTTTAGCACCCATGTTAGGCTGAGAAGATGAATCTCCTTGACCTTGTTTTAGAAATGGTTCTGTGAATGTTGTATGATCATTATTGCTCTTATGATTGTCAATCACAATTTCTCCATTATCAATTTTGTCTTGTATGAGATGTTTCAAGTATATGTAGTTATTGGTTTTATGACCCTTGTTTCAATGGAATTCAAAAAAATCAGTCTCTTTCCACCATTTTGGTTTAGGTTCAGGATCAAATACTTTTAACTCAGTCAATGAGATGATTTTGTTTGCCAAGAGAGTTTTCATGGCAGATTCTAAGGACTCACCCAAAGGGGTGAACTCACACTTAGGTGTTGTAACCCATGGCTTATAGTCTTTTGACTTTTGGGAAGGTTTAGATGCCTTTTGTTCAGAAGCTTTAATGGCTTGAGTGCCCATGGTGAGATTGAATGTGAGTGCCTTTGATGGAGCACTGATGTGATCAACAACACCATCTATTACAACATTCTTGTTCTTGTTCCAAAATTTACCTTTGTCTTTGTTGTTGGAACTAGAACTAAATTTGTACTTGTTTTCCTTATAAAGAGACATGTCTCCCTTTTTAACAAGAACATTCTCAATCTTGATGGCATTCTCTACCATTTTATCAAAGGATGTATGATTTTGCATTTGCAAGGGATAATTGAGTTCTGGAATAGGTCGAGCATAGAGTGAAAAATTCTTCCTCCATTGCTTGAGGAAAGTCAGGAAGGGTTCTCCTGAGTTTTGCTTTAGATTGTACATATCGGTCATGATGATCAGATGTTGAATGTTGTAGGAGTATTGTTGATAAAACAATTTGATTAACTCCTCAAAAGTTTTAATTGTTGGAGGCATTTTAGAGAACCAATGAATGGCTAACCATCCTAGAGATTGAGGAAAAAGATGCATTAGATAGGTTGGTTCGTGCATGAACTCCATGGATTGAGTACAAAATTCTCTGACATGATCTTGGGGATCAGAGTTTCCATCATACTTATCATATTTTGGTATCTCCACTCTTTTTGGGAATGGTGGCATGTACAAGTCCTTATCAAATGGAAAAGGGCATAGAGCTTCCATGGAGAACTCCTTAGGTTCCTTCTCCTTTTCTAGTTTGTTGAGCTCAACTTGCATAGCATGCATTAGTTTCATCATGGCTATAATAGGTGTTTCTTCCTCTTGAGTGACAATATCTTCAACATTAAAGTTTGGAGGAAGTTTGACTCCTTGTCGAGCTAGATCTAGGAAATATGCCTCTTTCTCTTCATGCAAGAAATGCCTCATCATTTTCTTGAAGTTATCATCATTTTGATATTGGGCAATTCAGAAGGTGTGGGTTCTTGATCTGCACCATGCTGAGATTGGTGTCCTTGGGAAGCTTGGTTTGCTCCTCCTTGAGACATCGTGTTGGTATGAGGACTATCGGGGATTGATGGATGTGGAGTTTGTTGAGCACCTACGTGAATTTATGCAGGAGGGGTGACGTAACCGCCTTTCAAAAAGAGATTACCGAGAGCGTCTTCCCCAAATGTAGTTATGTTGTAAGGTTGATGAAATGTCTGAGCAATCACAGAAGATGCTTTTGAGGAGAATTTGGGTTGTTCTCCTTATTTTTGTTGTGAGGAAGCTCTAGTTTCCACCATTAACTTCGAGTGAAGAAAAAGAGCAAGATTAAGATAATTGAAGAATGAATTGATTCAAGAAGATCAAATGGTCCAACCTTGTCAAGATTGGATTGGTTGAAGATTGATTTGGATGCAAATGAAGGATACTGTGCCCTAGTGGTATGGGTAGACACCCAAAAGATGGTGGACATGAGCTCACAACACTTAGCCATTTTGTTGAAGATTGAATTGAAGATGATTTTGACAAGGTTTTGACACAAGATGAATGAGATTCAAATCAATAGATCAGAAGGCCAGATCAAAACTCAAGAGACCACTTTTGGAAAATGATTGGATTCTTTCTGGTTTTTGCTCTGTTCCTGACATAGTGAATTTTCTGATAGAATTTGGTAGTTGGCTATAAAAATTGGACTTCTGACAAATTCTGGGGTTTTCTAACAACTTTTGAAAATTTTGATACGAGTTTCTCTAGGCTCGTATGAGTTTGGGCTGGCTCTGGTACAACAGTTGACAAAACTCATATGACAATTGACACTAGGGTTTGATTTTGCTTGATTTTTGGGACAAAACTTATATGACAATGTATAGGCTCTTGTAAGACAATTGGGGGGTTCTGATATGACTCTTGGGAAAAACTGGTATGACTTTCTGAGACAATAGACCGACTTTTGACTCCAGAAAGAATTTTTGCTTCAAATTTGTAATTTTTCAGTTCTTTAGTTTCAAATTGTTTGCAAATTTTTCTATCCAGGCTTGAATAGCTGTGTAACAGTTCATCTCGGGTTCATTTGTTTTCAATAGCCAAGTAGATAAAAAGCACGTAGAAGAACAAGAAAGGGAATTCAAGCATGTCTGAAAATAATGAGCAAGGGACAAAGCAACCTTACACATGAACAATCAAGTGACTTATTATTCTAACCCTCGGAATGCTACTTGTGTATGTTCTCAAAAGTTTTTCCAATAACACACATAGTCCTAGAAAATGGAAAATTTGGCCTTGCTAGGGTTTTTAGTAATGGTCTAACTCCACAAATTTTGTGATCTCAAGAGGGAAAACTCCAATCCAAGTGCACCGGGGTTTTGACATAGTCTGAGAATTTAATCAATCAGGAGCTACTAGGGAGATCTGATAGCCCAACAAGAGACCACACTTGTGGATATTTATTCCACAAAGACATTTATATAGCAGCCATTGCTACCATGACAAAAATGGCTATTACCGCTTGAGGTTCCATCCACGTGGTTGACCCAATAAAGGGAATGTCCACTATGGTTAACCCTCTCTAAAGGTGACTCACAAAATATACCACATGGGGACTTGGTCCAGATTCAAGGATCTGAGTTTCTGATACTACCCAAAAAGGGAGTAGAGCATAGTCCTCTATCCTTTTCACTTTTACCCCTAACACAAAAGATAGATTCTTTGATACACTAAGGCTAAAATTACCTCACCAATATTTGTGATGTCAACAACAATGTCTATCGAGCTCTCTAAGTGGGACCAAGAGAGTACATACTGATCAAAGTTGAGGACCAAACCAAGTGAACGTGAGATAACAATAGTATCCTCCCTACCTACAAGGGGATCTATCATCAAGAAGAGCTTCACATGAAAAATAAGAAAATGAAGCCCACTCTCTCAAGATCATCTGCAAATAGTGTTCATAGGGCCTAATTACTATGTGTAATAGATATGCAAAAAGCAAATCTATGTTCATTTTAGAGCCCAAAACTGAAGTGTGTGTTATGAAAATAGGAAAGATACACAAGCTTGACAAGTGAGAGTTTGTTTTATGTCCCAAATTGAAGTGTTATCAGATGTAATGGAATACCTGAGTTCCCTCACAATGCGCTTAGTAGATTTTACCTATTTTTGCAATTTTGTTGTGCTTTTCCAATCAGAATCAACAAGTACCAATCAAAAATAGAAGATCTCCATTGTTAGGGTTAGCTGTTAGTCCAAATCCAAAAATCAAATCTTGAAAATTGCTTGAAAATTTGAAATGACAATTGAATTCATGATGCCAAAACTCGTACGATAATGGGTTACCTCCCGTATGACACTCCAAGCCTGATACGACAATGGGTCTATTCACATACGACAAAGCGACCTCCAAATGACAATGTATAACAACATGCATGAGTCTTGAAAACACCAACTATTGTACGAGAGTCAGGGGGTCCTGGCACAACAATCTGCCAAAACTCATACAAAAATTGTACGGACATAAAGTAAAAATCATTGTTTTGACAAAAAATGATAGAAATTGTTAGCAATGAAATGGAAACCCATTTCAGGGTCCCATGGTGGGTGCTAGAAATGTGTGTGTGAAAATTGTACCTAGCTAGAGACACAACACTTCAGTAAAACATTAGAGGTTATCAAAATCAAAATTGGCAATATAAATGAAACTAGCTAACTAGGTGATTTACTACCTTCTAGTAGGTGCGAGTATGGTATTCTCAGATTAGATTGAGATCAGTGATGATGCAACACCTAAATGAAGGATTTGAATGTAGATGATAATGAATGCAGATTAATCTATTTTTTTGAATTTTTGTATGCAATAAGATGAAAAACTATATGAAACTAGTCTAGAATGTATGGAATTGATATGCAGATTATTCTAGCAATGCTATGAATTGATATGAAGATGGATGCAAAGATATGAAAAATAATGAAAGATCTCACAAAATCACCTGTCACAAATACTTGATTCTTCAGATGCAATTTCGCCAGAGTAATTGTGCAAATTCGAGAGATGTTATTGTGAAGAGCTGAGCCTTGATTTTATAGAAATCCAGGGCTTGAGGATGCATTGAGAAAAGCCATAAATCACTCTTGATAAACTCAGGTTGATTTTTGAGGTAACAAGAAATCAGAATTAATTACCTCATAAAAATCATGCAAAAGCACTTTGTTATCTCAAAATAGAGTTTAGTTCACTTTTTCAACTCATCATCAGATGTCAAGTTTGGAAAGTTAACAAATTGAAATTGATAATTGATTTAAAGTTGACTGCTTCTCTGATTGTGCATGATTTAATATGAATTAATTTAAAAATAAAGTGATTTATTCTCAACTTAACTGATTTTAAAAATAACTGATTTATTGGTTAATCAATTATTTAATCAAACTTTTATTCAAAAACTATATTATTAAATATTGACAACTTTCTTTAATTAATTAATTTAAGAATTTAATCAATTATTCATAGGATTTTTGATTTATTGTTAAAATTAAATAATATAATTTAGGAATAATTCTAATTAAATAATTAAGTGGAAAAATTAAACTTAATTAATTAAATATCTAGAATACTCAATTAATCAAATTTTAGGATAAATAGGATTTATCACCAAATAATATTTAATTAAAGATAATTAAGATAAATAGGAATATTCAAGAATATTCCCCAATGTAGAATTAAGATAATCAATTAGGGTTTTGATAATTTGATGTGTAGATGTACCTTAGGTTAGGACTTTGGCATTGATTTCATTCGATTTGTTGATGTAGGAGGTTAATGAACCTATAGCCCATTTCTGCGGTATTACAACTCTTGGTTCATCCTTGGATCCATGCAATGCAAGCAGTTCCTTCTACATACCATCAATGCATCAAATTTCCTCATCATGGAATTGATATTACTATTCTTGCAGATTCAACATGTGCCTATAACAATCCTAAACAATCAGATTAGATGGTTCCTCATAACAAAGAGGGATCACCTCATGGAAAATTAGAAACAAAAGGAAAATAACCTTTATCAAATCATGGGAAAACAATACTTGTCAGACCTACTGGTACAAGAAACTATCGAGAGGACACTTTTTCTTTCTCTTCAAAATCTCATGGAAAATCATCTCCATCAGTTACAACACATGTTATTCATGAAGGTACTGGAATGATTAGGGCTACAATTCCCCTCAAGTTAGAAAGGTATGAAAGTGCTACCTTACTCTACAAGAGAAAAGAACCTGAACAAAAAGATAAACATATTAACATCTCACCTAAAAAGTATGGTATGAGTTATCAACTTATGCAAAAGATGGCACATGATGGAAAAAGTCCTCTTGGCAAAAACAAAGGTCTTCTTGAACCTTTACACATTGAATTCATAAATCCTAAAGGCAAAACTAGTGTTGGCTATCATGGACATAAGCTTAACAAACCTAGCAGTAGCACTCACCCATATGAGGATTCAAATGATGAAGAAGAAGCATAAATTATACACATGACGTCATATGAAAGGCTCTTTCATATTCAAAATTCTAATCTTGACTATCAAGGAGAGCCTTATCTACTTTCTCAAGTGCCTCAAGAACACATGACCCTGGTCCTAACTAGGAGGATCTCATCCAAACTACTGAGAAAACTCCTACTACTACTGTTACTACTGAACATATCACTGACTCTAATCAGACTCATCCTAATTTGGGGCAACTAGCTGATGTCTCCCACATTTTGGATATTCCTTAGGGTATGCCTATTCTAGACTACTTTATTGATCCTACTACCAAAAATATACCTCCTACAATAGAGGGAAGTGAAGATGAAAGTCTACCTCCTATGTCTCTAGCTGATTACATCAGGCAGTATCACAACAATGAAACATAATCACATGAGTATGAGTGGGACTCCTTTTCAAATGCTACAATAGAAATACAGGTTGATTTCATACATAGATATGCTCCTACTACAAACTTTGAAAGAGAAGAAACCTCTAATTCTCATGAACACACTAAAAATGAAGATCCTTTCCACCCTTATGTGGAAATCATTCCTATGGATCCTAGGCCATCTACTCACAACAATACTTTAGCTAATCAAGAAAATCATGGGTATATAAGACCTCATTTATAATTCCCAAGTCTTTTGGAAGTAATCTGGATGTGTAATACAAATATAAAAAATACAAGAATCCACTTACATATGAAGATCACCATGTGCCATCTAATCAACATGTAACTACAAAGAAAAAATCAATATTCGAGAGACCACAAAGGTTCTCCAAAAAGAAAAGAAGAAAATCAAAGAAAATATGGATCTTGAAATCCATCACACAAAAATTGAAATCAAAAGCATCTCAAAGAAAAGAAAAGTCAAAGGCTATGTGGATTCCCAATTTAAATGACTTGGCATAAAAGCAAAATCAATGTTTCCATCTTCTTCCTATGACACATTTCACTCTCCAATTCTCAACACCATCACTACCTCTCATATCTCCTGCTCCTCTCCACTCCATCATTGCCTTCCTAGAAGTGCACATTGGTATCTACTTATTTCTAATGACTTTCTTCAGAAACATCTCAATGGTACTCTCCTTAGGCATTTAGAATGTGAGGAATCTGACAAAGTGTTAAGAGAGGCCCATGAGGGTATTTATGGATCTCACTTGAATGATCTTTCCTTGGCTACAAAACTCTTCATAGTTGGAAGCTACTAGTTGGATTCTTACATCTCTACTACAATATCTACTTTTAAAGCTTCACAATTGGCTACTATAAACAATGATGTTCTCAAAGAGCCTCTCAATGCTCTTCATTTGCAACAACTCTACAAATAGATACTTTGCTTCCTGTACAATAATCTATGATCCTAAAAAATTATAAAATCTAATAATGTCCTGAAAAAATCCTAAAAATTATAAAATGTCCTAAAAAAATGATCATCCTGGTGAAAACCTTGAAATAGATGCCTTGGTAGTAAAAATAAAATAATCCCAAGTGGTGAAAACCTGGCAAACAAGTGTCAATTGTAATCAATGCTCCATCTATTAACATATGGATGATCTCGTCTCCTTCCATCCATCTTTCTCTTTGTTTCCTTGTGCCATTCTGGGTTGGAACTTTTCTTAGTCTTGTCCTCAGTTCTTGTCTATCATTTGGGGGAAATCATACACCTCTTTGAGTTGTCAGTGCTTTATCACTCGGTCAACCTCTTGAGCTTAAATTGAGTTAGTTTATCAGTCCTTCCTGATGCAAACCTTATTGTTGACACTACTTGATGTTTCTCAACACCCCAATCCTTTAGTGTTTCATAACACTACCTGTGTGTGTGAAAATTGTACCTAATCTGTAGACACAACACTCAGTAAAACATTAGAGGTTAGTGATAATCAAAATCGTGCAAAATTGAAAACTATCTAACCAAGCGATTTACTACCTTCTAATAGGTGCGAGATTAATGTTCTCAGACTGTTATCGAGATCAGTGACCTAGACGACACCTAAATGAAGGATTTGGATGCAAAAGATGGATATGAAATTGAATACAATTAAGCTATTTTTTTGATATTTTCTATGCAATAAAGAATGATAACTGATATGATACTATCTATATGAAAAACTTGATATGAAACTATCTAAGAATGATATGAAATATGAATGCAAAAATAAGATTGATCTCACAAAGATGTCGATTCGTAAAAGCTTTGATTCTTCAATTCTAATTCTCTAGCGTGATTGTGCAAAAATATGAGATCCTTTGTGAAGAGCTGAAGCCTTTAATTTATAGAAATCCAGGGCTTTGGAGGTGCATGAATAAAAGCCATAAATCACTCAAATTAACTCATCTTGATTTTTGAGTTATCTGATCATGAAAGATAGTTAATTCTTAAAATCATGCAAAAACATGCAAAAACAGCTTTTTAACTCAAATTAGAGTTTAGATCAGCTTTTTGAACTCCAAAAGGATGTTGAGTTCCAAAAAAGTCAATAACTTGCATTGATTTTCTGATTTGGAGTTTAACTGTTTCTTTTGAATATGCATAATAATTAAGAATTAAATAAATAAATAAAGTGATTTATCCTCAACTCAACTGATTTTTGTAAATAAATAATTAATTTATGGGTTAATTAACTATTTATTCAAACTTTTATTAAAAATTATATTATTAAATAATGACAACATGCTTTAATTAATTAAATAAGAATTTAATCAATTAAAGATAGGAATTTTGATTTATTGTCAAAATTAAATAATACAATTAATAATAGATAGAATTAAATTTAATTAAACAATTAAGTGGCAAATATTAAATCTAATTAATTAAATATGAAAATATTCAATTAATCAAACTTAGGATAAATGTGATTTATCGCCAAATAATCATTAAATTAAAGATAATTAAGATAATTAGGAATATTACTAGGAATATTCCCCGATGCAGAATTTAAGATAATCAATTATGATTCGATGATGTTTAGATGTGCCTTAGATTAGGACTTTGATGTCGATTTTGTTCGATTTGTCGATGTAGGAGGTTAATGAACTTATAGCCCATTTTTGAGGTATTACATTTTGCCCCTCTTTGAATTACTGTGCGAAGCCTAGTGGTTCAAAGATAGTCTATGTTTGATAAAGATATGAAACTGATTCAAAAGATAAACTGATCTCAAGATAGAAATCGATTGAAAGATATTGAGATAGGAGTTGAATGATATTGAATTAAGATGGAGATAATAGGTCTTGAATGACCAAAGATAATGTTCATTGTAGCAGCAAATGAACCTATGATTGCGAAAAAGTGTCAAAATGCCTGATTCCGAACCTTAGGATTGATAAGAAGTGAGTGACCCATTCTAGACTCGATTGTCTTAGCAGAACTAGCAAGTATCACATCCAAACCCTTCAGTTGTCGAAGAACCAAGGAAAGAACACTATGATCTGATGGTTGCAAAAACTGATACAGTTTACAAGATTAGGAGAATACCAGATTGATATGGATCGATGAATCTGATATGCCCCAAGTGATGATAAATTTTCCCCGAGCGATGAGGACTTTTGATGAATCAGCGACTAGACGTGATTATTGTCTTGATCACTGATGAAAGATATTGATAGATTTGATCGATAGAATTTGATTTACAGACTTTGAATGATGTGCAATACCATGCCCCCTTCGGGATTAAAATTGAAATCTAACAAGAAAAGTCAGCGTTATAGTTTAGAAGCATGTTAATTCATTTGAAAAGTGGTTATACACTTCCGAGAATGCATTCTACATCGTTTGGAGGTCCAAAAGACCAAATTTGACTAGGTTAAACCATGAGGTGACCATGGTTGACCAAGTTGAAATTTTGATAGTGTGATGTAAGATAATCAGTTAAGCTGAATACTAGATTTCTGTGATGATTGAAGGTTGATTATGCAAGAAATTAATAATATGAATGATCTCAGATTTGAATTTTAATCCCGAAAAAGGATTCTACTTGCTATTTCATTGGAGGAACCTTCGTGTGAGATGCAGTTCTTGTTAGACTTGAAGATGCGATTTGAAGAATCATTTAAGCATTGAAGTTTGTTTAATCATTGTGAGGTCATGCAAACATGCAAAATGCAAAGAGACATGCAAGATGAAATGCAACCTAAGACCTAGGACCTAGTCACTGATCATATGTCAATTTGTTATCATCATTGAACTTTTAGGTAACTGGATAAATCAATACAATGCCCACTAGCCATGAAACCATAGACATATGAATATCAATTTTTATGCGCAAGAATCAATACAACACCCACTGGTCTAACAACCATGGACATATGAATATTGATTTTATTTGTTGAATGTCGGATTAGATATAAGCACCAAGGCACAAATGCTAGGATGACCTGAATATCATGTCCATTTTGATATAGCAATTTGCGTTTAACATACACATCAAATAGTCAAGAGATCATTCTAAATCCAATGTGAATTACCCGTAGTGACCCTTTATCGTTCACATCCTTAGGCAAGATTGCATTCACAGTAGGAGAAAGAACTTACTCAAAAAGACAATAGTTAGATCAAACTTCCTTGAATTGTCTGGGTATCAATGGTCGAGGTACACATGGCCATCCAATTCGAGATAGAGGCTCTTACAGTCGGACACCATTTCAATCCAAAATTTCCAAAGCTGTTAGATTTTTACATACAAGTAGAAAACAAAGAAAAGATTATACCCCCAGTCATCACTCTCTAAATCCTATAAAGGACATCATCGAAGAGCTCGAAGGGACATAATATGCAAAAATCTCAATGCGAATCAGTAAGCATACAAGGAGATAAAAGCATGTAAAAAAGCACAGATTATTTTCAGTTTGAGTTTGATGTTTGATTGTTGTAGATGCAAAATCCTTTCTGGAGACGAGACAGACTGACTGACTCAACAGGAAGCTTCAAAGGACTCTGACTGGATAGGAAATGTCTAAGATACATGGGAGACCATAGGATATGACATTGATTGCCCCCAAATTTGAACATTGATAGGATACAGATGCTTGAGCTGATTGGTGTACAGATCGACTTATTGAAACCAGGATATGCAGAAATAAATCGGGAGATATGTACAACTAAAGCAAGACTGAAAGTTGGGAAAGACCAAGATTGTGCTGATAGATGGAGCATTTTGAAACAAGTGGCACCCGTTTGCCGGGTTTTCACCATCTTGGTAGAGATTCTATTTTTGCTACCAAGGCGCCTGTTTCCAGGTTTTCACCAAGGCACTTTTCTTTTTCATTTTTTTGTATTTTTTTATTTTTTCAATTTTTTTTGTACTTTTGATATTTTTTGATATTTTTTTTTTTTGTGAATCATCAAGGCGCCTATTGCTAGGTTTTCACCAAGATGTTCATTTTTTTCAGGACTTTTTCCGATTTTTAAGATTTTTTTCAGGACATTTACCAAGCACTGAATGCCTTAGGCATAGAATTTCTTCAGATGGAGAACGTTGATTGGTTCTCAGAGCTATTCTCCTTCAGTGGTTGAGAGTTGATAGGCACCAGAGCCAAAAGTAGCAGTGATAACAAAGGGAACCAACCAATTGGGTTCGAACTTCCCCTTGCGTTCTCGATGTGATTGATTTTTAGGATTTTCTCTCAACACTAGATCGCCAACCTGAAATTCTCTATGTCTGACTTTCTTGTTGTAGCCTCTAGACATTCTTTTCTGATACACTCTGAGATGATCATACGCTTCTTGTCTGCGTTCATCTAGTAATTCAAGTTCTTGTAACCTAGACACTCTGTAGTCTTCATCAGTGACAAGTCCATGCATTCTGATTATGAGTGATGGGATTTCAACCTCAATAGGCAGTACCACTCCAGACCCATAAACTAAAGTGAAAGGTGTAGCCCCAATAGGTGTTCTGATACTTGTTTTGTAGGCCCATTCTGATACTTGTTCTGATACTGGTTCTGATACTGGTTCTGATACTGATTCTGATACTTGTTCTGATACTTGTTCTGATAATTGTTATGATACTTGGTATACTTGATAGCATCTTTTTCCATTAAAAACTCCCAAGCAAGATCATATCGTGCAGTCCCAATGTCTAGCAAGGTGGAGAACAAGAGGGATTAGCAAGCTGGTGGAAGAGATGGAAGATAAGAGAATGAAGGAAAATGAAGGGAAGAAATCCTCAAGGGGAAACTCCTCAAGAATACCCAAGCTAGGGAAAAATTGTCATGTAAAGTGCATTTGGACAAGCAATGAAAGGCTAGCATAGGATAAGCACAAAATCATAATGCAAGAGTAGGAAAGGATGCAATCCAAAGGAGTAGACATGTCAAGAGGCTTCATAGCACCGTGTTTTACTCTTTCTTTCTTAGATCAAGACCAAAGGGGAAAAGGATAGCGACAGGTGAAAATGAATGAAGGAAAATAAATATGAAGGCTAAATAGGAAGAGATTGAAAGCAAGATCATCATCAGACAACTCACAAAATAGCCAAATGTTTGTGTATAGATCAACATTGTCAAGATCAAAGAGAGAAGATGAAATGGATGAAATATGTAGAAGAACTATGCATGATGCCTGATTGCCAGGTTTTCATCATGGTACTTATCCAAGGTGCCACAAGAGAGTGGTTTTCACCATAGGATGAATTTATTTCTCTTTACTTTTGCTACCAAGGCGCCTGTTTCCAAGTTTTCACCAAGGCACATTTTCAAAATTTTTTTTTTTTTTTTTTTTTTTGGAAGAAGGCAAGCTTTTTAGATAATGCTCCTTGAAAGGATAAACCATGATATGCCAAGGAATCAAAATGATATACTCAAAGATGCTGATAGGGAAAGGGAGATGGAAGAGAAAAATGGAGGATAAGGTTTTATGCAAAGCAAGTGAGGTTGGAAGATAGGAGGAATAGGCAAATGAGAAAAAATGATAGAATGTAGAAGGATAATGCATGGAAGGATTGTAAAAGGGTAGGTGGAAAGGAAGGCAAGATCAACGTCAACACATACCTTGAAGGGTGGTGAGAGGATGGAGGAATCGTGAATGAAGGAATACGCGAAGGAATATGGCGAATGGATAGCAGAGGTTGTGGTTTAGGCACATGGAATGGAAGAATAGTTTTGGAAGGAGATGAAGTGGAAGTCTTTGGAAGCTTGAATGCCAACTTCACTTGTTTTTCAACACCAGACTCTTTCAAGAGAGACTTTGGAATCCATATAGCCGTAGGATTTTTATTTCCTTTTGATGATCTAGAGATAATATCTTCAATTATAGATTTTGGAACCCATACTTGTCTTGTAGTTTTTTTCTTAGATATCTCTTTGGACTTTATGCTTCCATGTCTATTAGAGGAGACATGGTGATCTTCTCTTTTTGATGGATTCTTGTATTGCTTCTTTTTCTTGTATTGAACATTCAAGTTACTTCCAAAAGACTTGGGATTTGTGGAAGAGGGAGGATACGACTGGTTTAGATGGGTGGGTGGATGAAAAGGATTCAAGGGTATGCATCTATGTTGATCTTGAGGAAAGATGGGGGATGGAGGTATGTAAGGACCCAAGATGGATGGAAAATTAGGAGAGTTAGGAGGGGAAAGTGAAGGGACATAAGGACCCAAGATGGAAGGCAGATGTGAAGCTTTTAGTAGTGGTGGAAGAGGTCCAAGGATGGAAGTGGAAGACGCAAAAGGATAATCAATAAGTTCATCAGCATCTATATGACAACCAAGGATATCAGCATCTTTAGAGTGAGCATTAGAATTTTTAATAGAATCATGGACATCTTGAATATGAGCACCTTCTTTGATAGGATTGTTCAAAGCTTGCAAAGACTTAGGAAGAGTAGAATGTGGAAGTGAACATGGAGTGGTAGAACAAGAAGATGAAAGACTTTGATCTTGACAAGGATCTTTGGATAGCATAAGCTCATAATTTTTCTCTTGATTTTCAATAGGCTTAACATTGGAAGTAACAACACTATTTTTACCAACTTTAATGAAAGTATCATCTTTAGAAAGTGCAAGTGTAGTAAGGTCATTTTGATTGTCAATAAGCTCAATAGTGTAAGTAGTAGCCTGATCTTGCTTAGGAGAAGATTTAAGACATGGTGGAATGCATGAAAAAGGGTCTATAGGATCAAAAGAACCCTGAGGCGGATAAGAGACATCGTGAAAAGGAGTGGATGACATGGAGGGTTCTTGATCTTGATCTTTCTTTATGTTCTTTTCTTCATCATTTTTAGAGTCCTCTTGACATGGAGCCACTTCTAAGGACAAGGAAGCATGTTGGGATTGTATGGATGATTTTGGAAGAGATGGTGAAGGACTAGCTGAAGTAGGCATTAAAGCATATGAAGGCTTAGGCTCTTTAGGTTTATCATTATTGAAAGTATTTGCAGCCAAGTGAAGGTTAGCTTGAGTTTCTTTAAGAGGTAGCCCTGGAGGATAACTATAGGAAACCACATGAAAAGTATTAGGGCTTGTGTCAGATGAAGGTTCTGTGAAAGATTTGAAAGACTCGGAAGCTTTAGGAAATGTATGGGTATTGGAGGAAGTAGGGGATGGAAGGGAACCATCACAAGACAAAGGTCCAACATTAACATGATCTTGCTTGAGAGTGTAATCTTTATTTTTAGTCTGAGAGTTCTTAGAGGAGAGATCCTTATAGTATGCATGTTTATAATCAGCGTGGTAAACTTTCTCTTCCTCAAGTGAAACAAATGGATCATCTAGGTATTGTGCATAAAAATCATCAAAGTCTCTTTCATAATCAGAATCATATGGATCACCCTCACGATCTATCCAATGTGACGGCCCATTTGTAGTAAGCAGGAATGGATGATGAGGAGGACTCTTAGGAACAGAGGTGTCATAGGTATCATTACATTGTCTGTCGTCATAGTCATCATAGTCTCCAAAGCTATATGTGTCACTCTCCGTGGAAGAGGTATCATATTGCTCAAATTTTTTCCGGGGGCATGGTGACATGTACAAGTCTTTATCAAATGGAAAAGAGTATAGAGATTCCATGGAGAACTTTTTAGATTCCTTCTCTTTCTTAAGATTGTTAAGTTCAACTTGCATAGCATGCGGCTGTTTCCTCATAGCGGCGATCAAAATTTCTTCCTCATGTGTACTGATTCTTTGAGACATGTACGGATTCTCAATAGCTATTGCTCTATTCTTGACACAATGATATTTTTGATAGATTCTAGAACTAGGCTGGAAACATTAGATATCTTGCAATTTGACAATTTCTGACAACTCTCTCAAATTTTTCCAAATGACACTCTGTAGACTTGTACGACACTGGGTAGTCCATGAAATGACAGTTGCTAAACTCATATGACAGTTGGGTAGAAATGAAACGACAGTTGACAAAACTCGTACGACAGTTGCTAACAGGTTTTTGACTTCCTTGGATTTGCTGGTTTGAAAACTTGTACGACTCTGGGTTCTCAATCATACGACATATGGGTGATACTGAAATGACATTTGACAAAAAGTCGTACAACTTTTGACTTCTTGAAATGAATTTTGACTCTAGAAAGAACTTTACATCAATTTTTGCAAAATTTAAGGTTTTTAGTTCTGGATTGTTTGCAAATTGTACTGTCCAAATTTTGAAGGTTATACCAGATTTGATCATTTTTAATAGCCAAGTAGATAAACAAGCACGTAGAATAGCAAGCAAGTGATTCCAAGCACGTCTGAAAATAATGAACAAGGGAAAAAGCAACCTTGCGCATGAACAATCAAGTGACCAAATTGTGCTAATCCCTGAGAGTACTAATTGTGTATGTTCTGAAAAGTTTTGCAATAACGCACATATACCTAAAAGTGAAAAATTGGCCTCTCTAGGGTTTTTAGTAATGGTTTGACTCTGCAACTTTTATGATTCAAAGGGGTGAACTCCAATCCCGGTGTACCAGGGTTTTGACATAGTCCGAGAACTTAATCTTCAAGAGCTGCTAGGGAGATCTGACAACCCAACAATGAACCATACCTGTGGAGATTTCTTCCACAAGGACATTTATATAGTGGCTGTCACCACCATGGTGAAAATGGCTATTACCACTTGAGGTTCCGTCAATGCAGTTTGCCCTGTGAAGGGATTGTCCGCTACGGTTAACCCTCTCTAAAGATGACTCACAATAGTATACCACAAGGGGACTTGGCTCCAGATTCAAGGTTTTGACACCTCTTCACTTTTAACCCAAACAAAGCAAGCAGATTAATCCGACACGCTAAGACAAAGTTTTCTTCCACCAAGGTCTGTGATATCAACTCCATGTGATCTATCAACCTCTCCGAGGAGAGAATGTATCAATCAATAAGAGAAGACGCACTAACCAATTTTGATTCACCAAAGCTCGTGATATCAACCCCACGTGATCTATCAACCTCTCTAGAGAGAGAATGTGTCGATCAATAAGAGAAGACTCACTAACCAAGTTGAATGTGAAATGCACTAAGTATCCTCCCTACCTACAAGTATTTCATCGTCAAGAAAGATTTGGCTAGGAATCCAATCTCTCAAGAATCACGAATAGTGTTCATAGGGCCTAATTACTATGTGAGCACAGATATATGTTCCGAAAGTAAATCTACCAAAAGCATTCAAAAAGTAGAAAGAGGAACACTTAACGCTTAAAGAAAATATGAGATGAGTCCACAAGGTGGAACACTTAACACCTCACACAAGCTAAAAATGAGTCCCCAACTTAGAAAACAAGTGAGTTCCTAAAAGCACAAAAGGGTTGCCAAGTGGAACATTTAACGCTTCTGTCCTGTTGACCCCTCCCCTTTATGGTGCTGAGATTGCAACCACGGGGTGGAAATGAGGGGCCGACGGATTAGCGAGTCCAATAACCCAAGATAGCAATCAAGATCAATCACAAGTATCCTAAGACTACTTAATGAATCCTTAAGGGATCACAACCTAGTATCAAATTATGCAAGTGTGTAGAATAAAAGCATGAGAAGATGCACACAAGCTAGACACATAAGAGATTTATTTTAAGCCCAAATCAAAATGTTATTAGATGAAGGAGAATACCTGGTGATCCTCGCAACGTGCTTAGTAGATTTTACCTGATTTTTAGCAATTCTTGCACTTTTCCCAATCAAAACCAGCAGAGAGCAATCAAAAATAGAGAATTTCAATTGTCAAAATTAGCAGTTAGCCGAAATATAAAAATCAAATCTGATACTCTGCTCTGAAAAATGAAACGACAGTCAAAAACTGGTATGAAAACTCGTACGACAGTGGGTATTCTCTCAGATGACAGTCCAGAAACTCGTACGACACTGGGTATCTGATGAAACAACAATCTAAAAAAGCTCATACGATAGTGGGTCTCTTACCATACGATAGTCAAATCCTAATGTTGAAACTCGTATGATAGTGGGTCTCTTACCATACGACAGTCGAATCCTGATGCCGAAACTCATACGACAGTGGGTATCTTACCATACGACAGTCAAATCCTGATGCTGAAACTTGTACGACAGTGGGTCTCTTACCATACGACAGTCGAATCCTGATGCCAAAACTCGTACAACAGTGGGTCTCTTACCATACGACAGTCGAATCCTGATGCCAAAACTCATACGATAGATGTACAGACTGAAATTAAAAATCACACTATACGGACAGCTTTGATAGAAAAAGTGCCAAAATTTTTTTTTTTCTTTTTTGCAGGCAAAAAAGAAACAAAAAATAACGTCCTACTGGGAATACCACCAGAACGGGCAAGAGCAAGGGAATTCTGATAGAGAAATGATAGAAGATTGATAGAAATCAAGGGAAGCCCATTTCAGGGCCCCATGGTGGGCACCAGAAATGTGTGTGTGAAAATTGTACTTGATCTGTAGACACAACACTCAGTAAAACATTAGAGGTTAGTGATAATCAAAATTGTGCAAAATTGAAAACTATCTAACCAAGTGATTTACTGCCTTCTAATAGGTGCGAGATTAATGTTCTCAGACTGTTATCGAGATCAGTGACCTAGACGACACCTAAATGAAGGATTTGGATGCAAAAGATGGATATGAAACTGAATACAATTAAGCTATTTTTTTGATATTTTCTATGCAATAAAGAATGATAACTGATATGATACTATCTATATGAAAAACTTGATATGAAACTATTTAAGAATGATATGAAATTGTAGACATGGAAAATTGGCAAAGGCTTAAATCAATCAAAAAGGTGCATCAAGTCATCAAAATAGCACTAAAAATCAATAAATGGAACAAAGGCAATTCAAATCAAAGGAAAATTCAATTAAATGATTAAATAAAGCTTGAAAAGGGGAAAAACACTAAGAAATTGATTAAATTCAATTAATGACATAGTTGTTGAAATGAAAAATCAAAATGAACCTCTTACCCTTCATGGCTAAATTTAATTGCTTTAATTAATTAATAAATCATGAAATTCCCTCAACAAAGGAAAAAGGAGACAAAATGGACACAAATCACTCACTTTTGTTGAAATGGTCCAGCCTTTTGAAACCATTTAAATGTTTGTCCCCCCATTTAGGGACAAAGCAAAGCCAATTGACCTTACCCAAGCATAACCATGGTTATCTCACTCTACCCCCTACCCTTGGGAAAATCTTATAAATAGAAGGCATTTTGAGGCATTATTCATCCACTCCATATCTTTGAATTGCAGCAAAGCTCTTGCAATTTGCATCCACACCACTCACTTAGCATTTTCATTGATATTTTAGCTTAAATTGTTGATCATTTTAGAGATTTTCTTATCAAATAGAGCTAGAATTTGATAATTAGATCTATTTTGCATATCATTCTTAGTTCAATTCTCATCTTTAGAGTGTCACTAGTGAGGATCATAGCTGAGAGCCTCATTTACCACTTTATTTTAGAGAACCATGAGATGTTGATAGATTAATTGTGCATTATTTAGATTAGTTTGCTTTGAATAGTGTAAATTCTCTTTAAATCTTGTTATTTCATGAAGGTGTAATCACTCACACACAAATGGCGCCCACCGTGGGGCTCTAGGCCTCAAATTTATCATAATTTCCACATTATTTGCAAAATTTAGGCTAGAATTGCATGATTTTGCTCACTGTTTGCAGGTTACAGGAAAGAAATCACGCCTATCAGTAAATAAATCACGCCTGCAGTAAAGAGATGTCGCTCGCGGAAGTTTAGATGTCGCCTGGAGTCTGAATGCTCACGCTTCTTACAAGCAGAGTCACGCTTCTGGATAAAGAAATCACGCCTGCGGACATCGGATTATCGCCTTCTGCACAAAGATATGATGCCTTTGGCTATTTCAATGTCGCCTACAACGAATTAAAAGCCGCGGTCGACGAATTAGTTCACGCCTGGTGTAAAGGGAGTTTAACGCACTTTGCTTTTTAGTTGTCGCTTTTATTATTTGAAATTTCGCTTTCATTTAATAAGATGTCGCTTGACTGAATTACTTTGTCGCTTTTGGTTAAAGAGTTTGCGCGTTCATTCAATTTGATATCGCACGTAATCATTTTAATCTTGCTTGAGCCCCTTTTGGTGACGCTCGCGGTTAAATTGATTACGTCTTTGTTGAATTAGATATCGCCTTTGGTAAAAGATATGTCGCCTGGTATAGCATCTTTTTTCTGTTAGTGTAATTGCTGTTGTCACCTGTAAGAAAGATTTCACGCTTTTATTAAATTTGATATCGCGCTTGTCTATTTTGATCTCGCTTGAGCCCCTTTTGGTGACGCTCGCGGTTAAAGTAGTCACGCCTTTATTAAATTTAATATCGCCTGTAGTCTGGACAATGTCGCTTGGCAGCATTTTCACTATTTTGTCAAAATAAGGACTGTATGCTAACTTTACTGTCATTTTTTTTGTATCAGGAGCATGGTCTGTCATAAGAAAGTGCAAAAACCAGAGAGAAGATACAACTTAGAGGAGAAATTGATCTCTAAGAGGATAAGGAAAGAAAATCGGGTACATTCTACCTTTGTTCTCAATAATAATTTAGAGAAAGAAGTAGAATTGCATGCCAAATATATTGCTGTTGTAGATGCTTACAAATGAAAATATGTTTCATTGAATTGGGAATTTAGTCCTTAAATTTTGTAAGAATTTTGCAAGTATCTTGGTAAAAAAAAATAAAAATCAAAAGCATAATCAATTACATCATTTTTAGCTTTGATTTTGGTTTTCCCTCACTTTGTTTGTATTGTGCTGACTAACTTGTTGGTGGAGGGAACATTTTGCCAAGGTAAGAGAAGGATTTGGAGAGAAAACAAAAATCTACTACTTAAAAATGCGCCTAGCCTTTGCTAGCATCGTTTGAGGTATTTTTCTCATCAAGCTTGCACTTCCCTTAAATTGTGGCATTTTCAAAGTTCAAAAACATAGCTTAATCATAAAAAAGAAAAAAATAAACACTTCAATTCTAAGAACCCCTTTGTCACGGGGTTGAAAAAGAACCAATTTGATTGTGAGTGTTTGGGATAAGGGAAAAGCAATAGGGATATGCTCTTCACTCTTTGAGTGAATCAAATTCCCAAACTTGCTCTACCAAATCCATTTTTCATGCTTTTCAATGAATATGTTTAAAACTTAGTGGGCTCGCCTCCCGAGATTGCCTTAGAAGGGCCGGTGAGAGGGACAGCCCAAAGTGGGATACACTTGCTTTTTCCGCGAGAATCCGACCCACTATAAAATGAAACGCGGGTATCCTTAATGGGGTACACGACAAAAGGATTTTAGCTCTTTCGAACTTCCTCTAGTAGTCCTAACGGATTGCGCAAAATCGTGCTTTTGTGCGTGTGGGAAGCCCCTTAACATAGTTGGGGGATGAAAAGCTAAGATCTCTTTTGAACGGAAAACTTACTACATAACGGTAAAATAGCAAAACTACCTATTAGAGCCATGTTTACGAACCAATTATGTGCTAGGTAGATTGTGTGGAAGCTATTCTTGTGTTAAACCTGTGAAAACGTTCAAAAATATACACATTAGAGCATTCTAGGGATATGATACCCAATTGATGTGTGTGTTGAGATTGTTTTTTTTAATTTTCAAACAAGATATTCCAAAGTTATTGATCAAAACACCATTAAAATTTTAAACCATTTAAAATTGATCAAAAACTTTTACCTTATTCCAAAAAATAGCTTATCAAGAGAAGAAAGTCAACATACCCTTAAAGTTTGTTCATGCCTGTTATTACAAGGTCATTTTCTATAAGGAGAGCATTACAAACAGACGGGACCTACAACGGAGAAGAGCTCCCATTTCCAAAGAACACTTTCATTACTTCACAAGTGACTGAAAATCCCACTAAGGCAAAGGACATTAACAACATGTTTAGTGGTACCCTAGGAAATATCGATCCCCCTAACCAAGGGAACAACATGAATGGGGGCATAGATCCCAATAACAACCAAGGGAACAACATGAATGGAGGTATGGATCTTAACAACAATCAAGGAAATTCTAATAATGGAGGAAGAGACCCTAATTCTCAAGAGGCAAATTCACAAGGCAACAACTTATTGCCTCCTCATAATACAAACTTACCCCCAACTGCAGAAGAAGCCACGATTGAAAGAGCATTAGAGGCAAGACAATGTCCTTATTTCATAGAACTAATGAAAAAGACCATGCTTATGGATAAAGAAAAACACTTCATGGACTTAATACAAACGGGGGTAAAGCTACCTAAAGATTTTGACATAGAACAATTAAAGCCCAAGGAAATAGAAGACCCTATGGAAGCAATGAGGAAACAATTCAAGGCATTACAAATGGAAATTGACAATTTGAAACAAAATGGAGCTCCTAAGCCTTTCTCTATTGAAACATTATGTCCTTTTCCATTCGATAAGAGTTTGGTCATGATGCCTTTTCCCATTAATGTAACATTTCCTAAATATGAGAGATATGAAGGAACTTCCGACCCACATGATCATCTTCGGGGGTTTTGTGCATTAAGTCTTGAATTCATGCATGAATCAACCTATTTAATGAGACTATTTCCAAGAAGCTTGGGAGGAACAGCCATGGATTGGTTTTCAAAACTACCATCCGGCATAAAATCCTTTGAAGAGTTAGCATCTAAATTCGTGACTCATTACTCTTATAACATCAAACATGAGGTCACCATGATAACGTTATGTAACACGAAGCAACAAGATGGAGAAGCCTTTCTCACATTCTTGCAAAGATGGAGGACTGCATTTGCTAGATATCCAAGAAGTGTACCGGAAAAAGAAAAAATGGATATCTTTATTAACGGTTTGAGAAGTGAGCTGAATTATAGACTAAGGATGCAATGTCCCAAAACCTTTCAAGATCTAATTGATAACGGAATTACAACGGAAGAAGTGTTGATTAAGAGTGGAGAGCTGAAATTGCACAAGGAAAATAAAAATAACTCTAACTCCAACAACAACAATATCAACAATAATAACAATCCAAATAAAAGTTGGTACAACAACAATAGCCGTTATGCTGCAAGGAATAACAACAAAGGTATTGTTAATGATGGTGTAGTGGAATCCAGCAACTTGAAGGTGATTCCATTTGCCCTTACAAAGACACCAAATCAAGTGAATAATGCTAATCAAGCATATAATGCACCTCCCAACAACAACAACAATGTCAATAAGAATAATCAAGGAAACAAGGATCAAAACAGCAAGTATGATAAGTATTTGAAACCCACTCCTGCAAGACACTTTACACCCTTGGGAGAATCACTTGAAACTGCATTAAAGACTCTCATAGCTAACAATGTTATTACATTACCCGCCATTAAACCTTATGAACCAGACCACAAGCCGGGTTGGTGGGATGCTAAGCATCATTGTGAATATCATAGGATTCGGGGGCACACTACAAATGAATGTTTACAATTAAAGAATGTGGTGCAAGACTTGATAGATAACAACATAATCACTGTTGATGGACCCCAAAATAATGAAGATCATACGGCCTTCAAACAACCTTTTTACAAACATGATAAAGGTGAGTCATCAAATGGCAAGAAACAAAGTGCCAATAATCTCAACTTTGCGCCATCATATGATCATATTGTTAATGCTATCATCATTAATGAACAGCCTCAAAAGGAAGCAACAAATGTCATTACAAGAGGGCAGAATTCTAGAATGACTTTACAAGGGATAGTCCCTCAAAACACCAATATCCCATCATCCAACATTGTGGTCAAACAATCTCCTACAACAGCAAGACCTTATAGTTTGGTAGACCAATTGCAACGTACTCCAGCACAAATCTCAATCTTAGAGTTATTGAAGTTGTCACCAAATCATAAAGGGATTTTGGAAAAAGCTTTGGAAGAAACACATGTTTCTACTACCTTAGGGGAAGAAAAGTTTCAAAATATGGTAGGACATCTTGTGGCTCCTCATTGTCTTTCATTTTCAGATCAAGATGACATGTCTATAACTCATCCTCAAAATTTGCCACTACATATAGAGGTTTTGATCGAAAGGCATAGAGTCAAAAGAGCCCTTATTGATGGAGGGGCTGGCCTTAACATATGCACATTGAGTCTTGTAAAATCCCTAGGTTTCTCCGAGTCTTGCATTGACCCTACAAAGAAAATCACCATAAAAGCTTATGATGAGGCTGAAAGAGCTTCTAAAGGCATGATTGTGTTGCCCATCCAAGTGGGACCAGTTAAGAAGGAAACCAAATGTCAAGTGTTGGACATGAAATTAACCTATAACATTTTATTGGGAAGACCTTGGATTCATGAGATGCAAGCTGTCCCCTCCACATACCACCAATGCATCAAGTTCCCATACATGGGTGAAGAAATCACAATTGGAGGAGACTCAAATCCATTTCAATATTGTAATGCACTCAAACCCTTGCATGAATTATACATTCCACATAATCGTGAAGGAGTTGTTCCAAGAATCACCAATGAAGATGCACAAAATCCTCTTCAAGCTAGCTCAACTACATCAACTAAGGGCAAGGAAAAAGTGAGCTACGAGGGTCCAAATGTGATGGAAAGTCCATATGTGGCACCTAAATTGGAAACAGTGATTTACAAACCTACTAAAGAGGAAAAAGAACAAGCTAAAGCAGATCATTACCAATACATGAGTGAGATGATGAACAAATTTGACAAACAATGCAAGATTAGTTCAAAAGGGGTAGGAGAATATTCAGTTTCTCTATTTGACATGCCCATGTCTCCTAAATCACATGGAAAAACCTCAAAAGAACATCTTCCACATAAGTATAATTCTTATTTTGTGAGGGAAGATAACAAAGCAACATGGGATAAGGAAGAGGATGATGTCCTTCAATGGCTTTATCATGATGAGGATGGTACCCTAGACACTCCCATGGAAAGAATTCAGCATGTTAATATACAAACAGAACAATATGGGAAAGGATTTGATATTATGCAAAAGATGGGATACAAAGGAAGAGGACCCCTAGGCCAAAGAAATAGAGGATTATTAGAACCTATTGAACCTATTTGGAGGGCAAGTCATGAAAAAGCCGGAGTAGGTTTTCAACATAAGGGAGAAAGTTCAAGTCCAATGCATGATTTTCATCCTCAAATAAATGCATTAGAATCCGAAGGAGATAGTGATGATTCTAGGGATTATGAATGGGATACTTTATCAGATGAGTCATGTCAAGATAAAGAAGTCATTGTTATACATACTTATGCAAAAATCCCAAAACAAGATGCTCCAATTAATGAAGAATCTTCTATTCAAAGGCCTAATATAGAACAAGCATCTAGTAGTGGAGCATGGATAGAAACATTTTGGACACCTTCAGAGGAGGGAAATTCAAACGTTAGTTTTAACCCGCTTGTGGCTTTTCCCACATTGTTTCCCATAGAGGTCGACGAGGATTCAAGCGAAGGGGACTTTGACCCTGCTTCCATGGATCATCTTGAGGAAGCACACATCATAGACCTAAACGATACAATGTATGAACCCTCAAACGAAGTCATGTCCATAAATCCTATTGATGATACCTTACCCAATAATTCCTTAATTTTGATACATCCAGACCTCATTGATTGGGATCAAACTGAACCACATGACTTACTTTACTTCCCAAATGACCAAGCCACAAACCAATACCTCAATGCGGTTGAACCCTCTTTCACCAACGAACTCAATACGGACATGATGACAACAGCAAGGGTCCAATCTCTTAGTCAAAAAAAAGAAAAAACAAAAAAAAATAAAAAAATGAAAAGTTCTATTGGTGAAAACCCAACTGTGGCACCCTTAGAACCAAAAACAATGAAAATAAAAGATGTTTCTTTTGGTGAAAACCCAACTGTGGCACCATTAGAAGAGAGATTGGATACTTTGCCTGAACATGAAGAAGAACGGTCATCTATTCTTATAGAACCAACAGAAAAAGTTAACATTGGCACGGAACTAGAGCCAAAGGTTGTACACTTGGCTGCATCACTTACATCTATGGAAAGAAAGGACTTTATCAAATTCTTTCAAGAACAACAAGTAAATTTTGCATGGTCATATGCCGATATGCCTGGATTGGATCCTGATTTCATAATGCATCATCTGAATGTTAGACCCGGAGTTAAACCTGTAAAGCAAAAACTAAGGAAAATGCACCCACATGTGGCTCTTCTAGTCAAGGCAGAATTGGAGAAATTGTTAAAGGTGGGGTTCATAAGAACAATAGCATATGCTGATTGGATCTCTAACATTGTGCCAGTTACTAAACATGATAAATCTATCCGTGTGTGTACGGATTTCAGAGATTTAAACCTTGCATGTCCCAAAGATGACTTTCCATTGCCAAGCATTGATACCATAGTGGATTTGACAGCAGGTCACGCAATGCACTCATTAATGGATGGATTTAGTGGCTACAACCAAATCAAGATTGCTCCCGAAGACCAAGAAAAGAAAGCATTTACTTGCCCTTGGGGTACCTTTTGTTGGAATGTTATGCCCTTCGGTTTAAAAAATGCTGGAGCTACATATCAAAGGGCCATGACAACTATTTTCCATGACATGATGCATACTTTTTTAGAAGATTATGTGGATGACATTCTAGCAAAATCCCACAATAGAGAAGAGCATTTACAAATCCTAAGAAAAATATTCATTCGGTTAGAACAATTCAAAGTTAGACTAAACCCAAAGAAGTGTGCCTTTGGTGTCCAATCCGGCAAGTTATTGGGTTATATAGTGTCAGCAAAAGGTATTGAAGTTGATCCTGAAAAAGTACAAGCAATTCTAAAAATGGAAATTCCAAGAAATATTAGCCAAATGAGGTCACTCCAAGGAAAGATTCAATCAATAAGGAGATTTATCTCTCAATTAGCAGAAAAGTGTCACTCCTTCACAAGATTGTTACACAAGGACACTACATTTATGTGGGATGAGGAATGTGATAAGGCCTTTGCTACTTTGAAGACTTATTTGATAAACCCACCTATTCTTATGTCACCTATCAAAGGTAAAGAACTGTTGTTATACATATCAGCCACAGAAAGGTCTCTAGGCATATTGCTGGCACAAGAAGATGAGCAAGGAAAAGAAAGGGCAATCTACTATCTTAGTAGAGCCTTGATAAAATATGAGCTCAATTATTCATTCATGGAAAGAGCATGTCTAGCAGTGGTTTTTGCATCTCAAAAATTAAGACATTATATGTTGATGCATAAGATCAAATTAATTGCCAAGATTGATCCTCTCAAATACTTACTAAGTAAAACTGCCTTAACAGGTAGAATAGCAAAATGGGTCATGATCCTAAGTGAATTTGACATTGAATATGTTGATAGAAGAGCAATTAAAGGACAAGTGATAGCAGATCACTTAGCAGATAACCCAATGGAGTCTACACAAACCATGCAAATTGAATTTCCAGATGCAGAAATTGTCAACATAGAAGCAAAGACATGGAAGTTATATTTTGATGGATCTTACACACAAGGAGGTTCTGGAGCAGGTATATTATTGGTTACTCCTCAAGGATACACCATTCCAAAGTCTTATAAACTCTTATTTCCATGCACCAATAATATAGCGGAATATGAGGCATTAGTCATTGGCATCAAAATGGCTTTAGAATGGAGTATTGCAGAATTACAAGTGTATGGAGATTCCCAACTCATAATCAATCAGGTTAATAATGAATACAATACCAAGGACATAACATTGATGAAATATAAAACCTTGATTGATGGATGGAAGAAGTACTTTGCTTTGATCACATTTGAACAGATTCCAAGAGAAAAGAATAGAGCAGCAGATGCCATGGCTACCTTGGCTTCATTGTTACAAAAACCAGATCAACATGAGAAGTATGAGTTCTTGGTGGAAGAGTTGGTAAAACCGGCATTTAACCTTCCTGACACCCAAATTGTTGCTCTTTTACATGGACATGACTCTCCTTGGTATGGACCCATCTATACTTACCTTAAAGACCAAGTACTCCCCATAGACCAAACTCGTGCCCAAAAACGTAACTTCATACGCCAAGCCGCCCGTTACCTAATCCTTTCAGACACATTGTATCGTAAGGGTCTTGATGGGACGTTACTTAGATGTCTAGAGGAAGAAGAGTCTAAGTTAGCTTTACGCGAGGTCCACGAAGGCATTTGCGGGTCACACTCAAGCGGTTTTAATCTAGCTAAGAAAATCCTTCATCTAGGGTACTTTTGGACAACATTAGAAAAGGATGCTTGTCAATTTGTGAAGACATGCAGCAAATGTCAATATCATGGTAATATGATACATGCACCGGCTCAAGAATTACACCCATTCATTACACCATGGCCTTTTTATCAATGGGGTTTTGACTTGATTGGGATCATATATCCTCCGTCTTCAAACGGACACAAGTATATCATCACAGCAACAGAATACTTCACCAAATGGGTGGAAGCAGTTCCATTAATAACAGCAACCGGCAAACAAATTTCAATGTTCATTTTGAACCACATAATTTGCCGCTATGGTATTCCACATGCCATTATCACGGATAATGGGAAACAATTCAAAAATCAGGATATTGATGAACTTTGCAGGACATTTCACATTACACATCATTCATCATCCATTTATTATCCACAAGGCAATGGACAAGCTGAGGCAACAAACAAAAATATCCTCAAAATATTAAAAAGATCAGTTAACAAATCAGGAAGAGATTGGCACGTGCAAATAAACCCCGCACTATGGGCTTACAGAACTAGTATCAGAACACCTACAGGAGCCACCCCATTCTCTTTAGTCTATGGAACTGAAGCAGTTCTACCATTAGAAGTTGAAATTCCATCTCTACGGGTTTCATTAAGAGGATTGATCACTGATGAGGATTATAGGATTGCTAGACTACAACAATTGGAATTGTTAGAGGAACATCAGACTCAAGCTTATGAGCATTTAAAAGGTTATCAAAACAGGATTGCCCACAATTACAACAAACACATCAAACCAAGAACTTTTCAAGTAGGAGACTTGGTACTAAGAGAAAATCCCAAAAATCAAGTTGAAAGGGAAAAGAAAGGAAAGTGGGAAGCTAATTGGATAGGCCCATTTGTTATAGCATCATCCTTTGGAACTGGAACATATAAATTATCAGATTGTAATGGTGAAGAATTACAAGAACCCATAAATAGCATTCATTTGAAGAGATTCTACACCTAAAACAGATGAAAGAGTATAAAGAGTATCAGATGAGAGAGCATCATAATTATTGTAAATAATTGAAAATGGAAAATACCAAAAACATTTGAAAATGGAAAATACCAAAAATAATTGAAAATGGAAAATACCAAAAACATTTGAAAATAGAAAATCCAAAAACATTGGAAAAGAAGAAAGATCAAAAACAGTGGAAAATTGAGCCTGAAGAAAGCAAAAACATTTGAAAAACTATCCCTTGGTGAAAACCTAGCAAATAGGCGCCAAGGTGATAATGAAAAACAAAAAAAAAAAAAAAAAAAAAAAAAAAAGAAAAAAATGAAAAAAGAGAAAAAGTGCCTTGGTGAAAACCTAGCAAATAGGCGCCTTGGTAGCAAAAAAAAAGAGAATACCCAAAAGTGAAAACTTGGTAACAAGCGCTTTTGGTTCCCTTAAGTCATTTCCTTCCTAGTCACATGTGTATATAATGCATCTCATCATCCCATTTGTTTAAACCTTCATTGCATCCGTCATTTGTACATAGTTATCATAACAGTTTGTAGCACCATCCTTTACATTGCCTAAAGTTGTCAAAGTTGATACATCAAATACTTGGGGGCAGCATAAATGGATTGGAAAGTGGGTACCTCAAAAGGGATTCATATGAACAAACATTCAGTCACAAGCAGAAAGAGATCAACCTTTTCAGAAGAGAGATCAGATTTGTGTAAACCTTTGATTGATAACGAAAAAGTTGACTACCACAACAAAATTCCATGAGCCCAAATTGACTTATTATTCAGGATTAAAAATCAAAAATCATATCATGATCAAACACTTGGAAATATATTTTGTTGAAAATCAGAAAACAATGCAAAACACTTAGATAGATTCTTTTGAAAAGTTGGTTAAAAATCTGTTTACTTACATTCATTCAATTTGTATCAAGTCTTTTTAGCTCATCAAGGATGTTTCGACTAGATTGGCAATGATGGAGACATGATATTTTTCTTGACTATGATGTGACTGTTTGGAGGAAAATTCATTGCCTTATGAGAATTCATCTGAAGACATGGTCATCAAAGAACCATCGAGGATTATCTTATAAAATAATGAGTTAACCTTTGTTTGTTTACGCAACCGGATACCTTGGATATTTAGATTCTTCATATCTAAATGAAAAAATCCACTTGCAACATAGAATCCGACAAAATCGGTATTCGTACTCTCATGATTTTTTTTTTTGGAAATCAGTGATAGTCGTATCGATGAGACCGATGGGAAAGCAAAACGGAGGTTACCATATGAGCAGTAAAGTAAAAAGCGATATTCATATCATCATGTCAGTGGGCAGTGGTGGTTGTGTCGACTTTCCGGTCCCAAGTGCTCAATGATGAAAATATATCCTCAAGGCATTTATTTGCTAAAAGCTAGTGACACTTAGCTGCATTCATAAAAAAGGTTAAATGCATTCTCATATTAGATTAATTGCATGTGCATTTTTTTTCCCAAGGGTTTTATTTTCGCATCAAAAAGGGGGTACATGACATCATTAACAGGGTTAAATCAACAAGGACAACATCATTTCAACATCATCTTTTCTACAAAAATAAAAATAAATGAGATTATACTTTTTGCATTCATTCCATATCATTAATCATTACATAGATATTATCAAAGAAAAGAAGTAAATAATCATTGACATTTGCATACAGATTGCATCCATTCAGATGGCATACATGAGAAATAACATATCAAAACTGCATCCATACATGAAGAAGAAATGCATCCATCTATCTATATCATACATAAGATACGTTGCATCCATAACCAATAGTCATCCAAAAACAAATGCATTAGATCACCACATATAGCAGCATCTAAAGGAAATCTCATATATCATCAAGTAAAAGCAGGAAAGATCATAAATGTTCTCATATCACACGTCTACTCATAACAATGATGTCACAAAACTCAACTCTATAATCACCCATCAACAGGGGCATCAATGTCAAATAAGTGTCAAAATACAACTGGAAAGGTGACACCAAGGTCACAAGACTACGGTACAATATCAAGTATCTCAATGATCAATAAGAGCACTCATGGCTCATCTCTCGTCACCACTGGGAGGAGGTCCTGGAGGAGGCTGTGGAGGAGGCTGTGGAGGAGGCTGTGATGGAGGCTGCTGAGGAGGCGTCTGACCAACCATAGCAACAAGGAGAGGAACCAAGGGAGCCAAACCCGATACCAACTGCTGAATCATAGATGACATCTGTGACACCTCTGTCCGTAATGCTCCCACATCTGCTCGTAGCTGGCTAGTACTAGAGCTCTCTCCAACCTCATAGGTACTCTGAGGATCACCTGTATCTATAGGAGCTTTTCCCCGATCACGGGAAAAAGCTGCTGGCATCTGCTGTGCACCTGTGTCCTGATCATCCACAGTAGTCTGCTGTACTCCTGCTCTCGTATCCTGTCCTGTCCCTGGATCCTATCTAGCAGCCCTCACATGATCCTGACGATCTAATCTCTGTCTCTGTGCTACTGCAGGACGAGGAGGAGGAGGTGGTGCCTGTACCTGTGCATCTCTCGCTCGTCCTCTGAGCCGAATCACTGCTCTACCTCGGGGTCTACCTCTGCGTCTCCTCCCACCACCAACATCCTCACCATCATCTCGCCCAGGTACTGGCTCTGCAGGGTCTGTAAAGCGAGGCATCGGATGCTCCATCAACCAAGCTAGATACTCCTGTGTGATGCCGGCATCTCTGATGTGTAACCTCATGTCCCAATCCATATAACCCAGTAATGATATCTGCTCTATAGCATCATCATATGAAGGCATGTGACCCCAAGTAACACGCTCTGCACTAGAGCGAGCATATACTGCAGATCCCTGAGGCATAGGCTGAATCCGCCCAAACTGTCGTAGTACTCTCCCTGCCAAGAATCTCTCAAGAACAGAGTCAATCCTGCCGATCATCCATCGAGGAGCAAACATATAGGGTAACTCCAAGCTATCCTCTCTCCAATCCTCGACCTCAACATATGGTCTCCAATAGACCTCATCCATGTCATCAATCTGCCGTCGCCAATACTCCAAGTGACCCAAGTGATGCTGTGTCACCATACCAGTATACTGCCATGCAAAAGGATATCCTAGAGGACGATCTCGATCTGATATAGGACGACTGACTGGTAAGTGCTCCCATATCCACAACTATAAAATATGAATCCCAGCAGATAATGAGGCTGCTCTCCTGTAAACCACCTCATGCAGATCATGATAAAGCTGTGCTAGCACACAAGATCCCCAGTCAAAGCGTCGAGGATGATGTAGCAAATCCTCGATAATCCTGCCCCATCCCACTGAAAATCCGCGACCTCGCCGATCAGGTAATAAGACACCACCAATGATAGCACCTAATAAAGCTGGTAAAACAGGAAATGAGGCAAACTGAGGCCATAAGATACAGTCATCACCAATAGATGGATCTCCGAATACTCGTCGACAATATGTCCCGTCATAGACTGCGTCATAATATACTATCTCTCCATGAGTCGGGATCCGTAGCAATCTATAAACATCCTCCGGTGTAATAGTCATCTCGCCCTGTGGTAGCCAAAAGGTGTTTGTCTCAGAGTGCCAACGCTCTGCGAAAGCCGTAATCAAACCTCGGTTCATCTGGAACCGAGGAAGCTCTAGTATGCACAGTAAACCGCAGCGCCTAATCACTCGCCTCTCGGCGTCAGTCAACTGAGTCCTCAGCTCCATCACCCAGTGTGGTACAGTCCGAAGGTACAGCACAGGGACATCCTCCTGTTTAATCAAAACAAGGGAACCACATGAGTAACTTACTATCAGGAAATCAAACAATCAATCATGGTCATCAATTTAAATATAGCTATCAGACTTACCAATCCTAACTCTAAGCATTGAGGAAGGACGATCCTAGTTTTATGTCTCTAAGCGTTTGGGCATAAAATGGATGGACATTTAGATCCATGATCTATCATTCATGATGAAGATTGATTAATCTTATTCTTCGATATTATAGTTACCTATGTTCTAATTCGTTGTTGAAGTCAAACAAAGGGAATACCCTAACTAAACATTCGATTGAATTCATTGACGTGATCGATATCAATCAAGTTGACGTAATCGAGCAATCAGACGTCTTAGAAAAGTTTTAAATAAACAAATTTTTTTTACTCACGCGACTTTTCTTTCTGGCGTCATTTCTTTTACTAGAGGCGACATTTCTTTGATCAAACGCGTGATTTTATTTCACCGCGTGACTTATTTTCACGGAGGCGGTATAAGATTTTCTGTAGGCGACATCTTATTATCACGCGACACCTGATTAAAAATGTTTAAAACCTACGCGACATTAAATTTTCCTTAGGTGACACTATATTTTCTAAATGCGTGAAAATACCTAAGGGACGCGACATAAGATTTATCAAAGGCGACATTTAAAATTTTCAGGCGATATTAAAATGCACGGAGGCGACATTTCTTTTCACGCACGCAGAATTAAAATTTTTAAAAGCATTAAATAAGGTCATAAATGCGACTTTACAAACATGAGGAAAATTTGAATGACATACCGGAGGACCATCGGTCGCTCTCCGACTGAACCGGCGCGCTCTCTCAAACCGATGCTCGCGATGTGGGACCACCATCGTCTCCAGAATGCTAAAATCAGAGCTCAAATCTCAAGAAGGAACGGTGCAAATGAATAGTAAAATGAGGGGTTTTACCCTATTTAAGGTAAAATTGGTCCTCATAAATACTTAAAACAATGCACTTTGAACCTATCATAGGACATTTTCATTAATCGGGGCATAAATCAAATTTGATTCTTTCTTTCAAACGGTATCAGAAATCAAAACATATTCCAACTACTCAAAATCATTCAAATCACGGAATTAATATGTTTTATTTCTGAGGGGGCATCAGAGTATCAAATGGGCATCACATCAAAAACATTTATCAGTGGGGCATATCATATCATAGCAGTATCATATCAAGATATCAGTATCAAATCATATCATATGTCATCATATCAAATCTGTCATCATATCAAATCTATCATCGTATCAAACCTATCAACATATCAGCAATCAATCAACCCAGGACCTTTATCAGTGAACCCAGAATCTATCATCATATCAGGACCCATATCATATCAGAGGCATCAGAACCATATCAGCACCATCATCAGAGGCACATCATCATCATCAGGAAGTACATCAATCAGAACGATCAGAGGCATATCAGAACCAGGACCAGAATCAGATCATCATACTAAGGGAATCTTTGAATCAATGTTCTTCGCACATCGACTCCAAGAGGGGCATTTGTAGACATGGAAAATTGGCAAAGGCTTAAATCAATCAAAAAGGTGCATCAAGTCATCAAAATAGCACTAAAAATCAATAAATGGAACAAAGGCAATTCAAATCAAAGGAAAATTCAATTAAATGATTAAATAAAGCTTGAAAAGGGGAAAAACACTAAGAAATTGATTAAATTCAATTAATGACATAGTTGTTGAAATGAAAAATCAAAATGAACCTCTTACCCTTCATGGCTAAATTTAATTGCTTTAATTAATTAATAAATCATGAAATTCCCTCAACAAAGGAAAAAGGAGACAAAATGGACACAAATCACTCACTTTTGTTGAAATGGTCCAGCCTTTTGAAACCATTTAAATGTTTGTCCCCCCATTTAGGGACAAAGCAAAGCCAATTGACCTTACCCAAGCATAACCATGGTTATCTCACTCTACCCCCTACCCTTGGGAAAATCTTATAAATAGAAGGCATTTTGAGGCATTATTCATCCACTCCATATCTTTGAATTGCAGCAAAGCTCTTGCAATTTGCATCCACACCACTCACTTAGCATTTTCATTGATATTTTAGCTTAAATTGTTGATCATTTTAGAGATTTTCTTATCAAATAGAGCTAGAATTTGATAATTAGATCTATTTTGCATATCATTCTTAGTTCAATTCTCATCTTTAGAGTGTCACTAGTGAGGATCATAGCTGAGAGCCTCATTTACCACTTTATTTTAGAGAACCATGAGATGTTGATAGATTAATTGTGCATTATTTAGATTAGTTTGCTTTGAATAGTGTAAATTCTCTTTAAATCTTGTTATTTCATGAAGGTGTAATCACTCACACACAGAAATATGAATGCAAAAATAAGATTGATCTCACAAAGATGTCGATTCGCAAGAGCTTTGATTCTTCAATTCCAATTCTCCAGCGTGATTGTGCAAAAATATGAGATCCTTTGTGAAGAGCTGAAGCCTTTAATTTATAGAAATCCAGGGCTTTGGAGGTGCATGAATAAAAGCCATAAATCACTCAAATTAACTCATCTTGATTTTTGAGTTATCTGATCATGAAAGATAGTTAATTCTCAAAATCATGCAAAAATAGCTTTTTAACTCAAATTAGAGTTTAGATCAGCTTTTTGAACTCCAAAAGGATGTTGAGTTCCAAAAAAGTCAATAACTTGCATTGATTTTCTGATTTGGAGTTTAACTGTTTCTTTTGAATATGCATAATAATTAAGAATTAAATAAATAAATAAAGTGATTTATCCTCAACTCAACTGATTTTTGTAAATAAATAATTAATTTATGGGTTAATTAACTATTTATTCAAACTTTTATTAAAAATTATATTATTAAATAATGACAACATGCTTTAATTAATTAAATAAGAATTTAATCAATTAAAGATAGGAATTTTGATTTATTGTCAAAATTAAATAATACAATTAATAATAGATAGAATTAAATTTAATTAAACAATTAAGTGGCAAATATTAAATCTAATTAATTAAATATGAAAATATTCAATTAATCAAACTTAGGATAAATGTGATTTATTGCCAAATAATCATTAAATTAAAGATAATTAAGATAATTAGGAATATTACTAGGAAATATTCCCCGATGCAGAATTTAAGATAATCAATTATGATTCGATGATGTTTAGATGTGCCTTAGATTAGGACTTTGATGTCGATTTTGTTCGATTTGTCGATGTAGGAGGTTAATGAACTTATAGCCCATTTTTGGGGTATTACACTACCCATCTGGACATCACTTTATTTCTCAGCACATATCGGATCTTGCACTATTTACTGCACACTTACACTTTGACACTAGCACAAAGGTGTTTCCTTAAAACCCAACACCAAATTACATCCTAGAAAACTAAAAATGATTGAGATATGCTAAACTATTTTCTTTTGTGCTATCTGTTATCTTTGAATTTTTCTTTCTATGTCTCCTAAGGTCGCTCGACAATGTCTACTTTGTTGGAAACAATTGTCTGAAGGAAATTGCTACTCAAATTATGTATTGTCTTTGATGTCACACAATGTCATAGTCCACAACAATCAGTTCCTACCGAGGTCAGTCAGTTTGCCAGACAGGAAGATTAGTACTTACCGAGTCCACTCGGTTATCAAAGAAAATCAGTGTCTACCGAGTTCACTCGGTTACCAAAGGAAATTCAGCATTTACCGAGTTCAGTCGGTTGTCGAAGAAAAGTTAGTGTTTATCGAGTTCAGTCAGTCATCGAAGAAAAGTTAGTGTTTACCGAGTTCAGTCGGTCATCAAAGAAAAGTTAGTGTTTACCGAGTTCAGTCGGTTATCGAAGGTAAAAGATTGTCGGTGTTTACCGAGTTCCCTCGGTCTCTGAAAGATTATAGAAAGTTATGGTCACCGAGCACTGTCGGCCCTTGAAGGATTTTTGCAAATAGAGTTTGCTTAATTTAGCCGATTATTATACTAAATAATGTCGATTTGACAAATCTAAAATCATATAAATAAAAGGTCAAATGTGAAAAGTAAACAAGAAATATAGCAGAAGATTTACAGAAGAAAAGCAAGAAAGGTGTATGCGAATTTGTGAAGGATGTTTAGATATCCTTGAGGTGCAGCAAAGATTTATTCGATCAGAAAGTATCAGACTTATGCAGAACAGAGATCTGTAATCAGCAAGACAGTTGCATTATTATACAGGTCATTTTTTCATTGTTACCTTCTTGTCATTGTAACAGTGAATTCTAAATCTCTTAACCGAGTTGGTTTAACAACCATATTGTAAATCCTCTAACAAGGTGACAATTCCATTGAATTATTTTCAAGACCTCTTACCAGGCCACTCCTAGCAGGGTGATTAAATCCTCTAACAAGGTCACACCTAACAGTGTGTTTTGTAACCTTTTACCGGGTTGGCTTCTAACCGGGCATCACTTCAGAAAAGTGAAAATCAGTATCTAGATACATTGGTGGTTTTTCCCATATTGGGTTTCCACATTAAATCTTGTGTCTCTTGTGTTCTTAATTGCTTTCTCAATCATATACATGTGTTGATGAATATCTAAAGATAATTTTGCTATTACTCTCTACATCTTCAAAGTTACTGCAATCTATTTACCGAGTGCTAAAACAGATAACATTGTTAAGATATCCTAAGGGATCTGGAAAGAATTAATTGTGAAGTGTTATATGGTTGAATGATTCACCCCCCCCTCTCAGTCACTTCATCCATATTCCATCAATTGGTATCAGAGCTTTTGGTGCTTGCAGGAAGGGTTTCAAGGACCTAAGCTAAAGATCAGGATGTCTTACAAGAGGGAAATTCCAAAGCTCAACAGAGATAACTTTTCAGCATGGCAAGGTCTCATGTGACTTCATCTGGCTTCCATTGGTGATTCAGGATGCAAATACATTGATGAAGAATACACAATTCCTAATGGCGCATTAACTGTTGAAGACATTGTAGATAAAAAGACTCACAACACCATGATGATAGACATTGCATCTGCTCTCAGCTATGAAGAATTTGATGATATTAAAGACTGCACTACTGCATATGAAATGTGGATGGCACTGAAGAAAATATATGGTGGTGATGCAAATGTGAAAAGAGCCAAAGCAAAAAGCCTAAGAGGACAGTTTGACAAGATGAATATGAAGGAAGATGAAAACATTGCAAAATATGTTGAAAGAATCAAAGCAAGTGTAAGTGCAATTAGAGCTTCTGGAGCAACAATCTCAGATGAGACTGTTATAAGTAAGGTACTCAGAACATTACTCCCTATCTATGCAATAAGAGTATCAGCTATTCAAGAAAGAAGATGTGAAACAAACCACAATATAACTTTGGATGCTTTAGTTGGAAGATTGACAGCCTTTGAATTAGACAACTATGACAACTATGTTCCTAGTTCCAAAAATATTAAATTAGCATTTGAGGCCAAGGTTTCACTAAAGAAGAACAAGAAAATTAAAGAAGTTCAGTCAGAAAGTGAAGAAGTATCAGAAGAAAGTTCTGATAGTGATCTTGAAATTATAGAAGCATTACTTGCAAAGAAGTGCTCTAGAGGGAAAGGTAAGTATAAAGGTAAAACTCCTTTAATCTATTTTTCATGAGAAGAAATTGGACATATTGCAGCTAGGTGCCCAAACAAGCAAGGCAAGGAAGAGAAGAGAAGTCACAAGTACTATGGCAAAAAGAATTTCAAATCATACAAGGATAAAGGTAAGAAATCATGTTTTATGGCTAAAGATTCTGATGATAGTGAAGAAGAAATTGTCTTTATTGCTATAAAAGATGAATCTGATGATGATGAAGATAAGATGACACTTATTTCTCATATAAGCAAAGATGATATATGGATAATAGACAGCAGATGTTCACACCACATGACTGGTGACAAGACAAAATTTGAATATCTAGAAGACTGTGATAGTGGTAATGTAAGATTTGGAAACAATGAACCTTGTTGTATAAAAGGAAAAGGAAGAATCTCATTAACCAAAGAACTCATATGTGATAATGCTTATTGGGTTGAAGGACTAAAACATAATCTTCTAAGTGTAGCACAGCTAATCAACACTGGTTTCAAGGTTGAATTCATGAATGGTCAAGCAAGACTACTGGATGGAAAAGGAAAACTCATTGGATCAGGCAAACAAACAAAAGGTAACTTATTTTATCTTAATCTCAGTGAATATTCATGATTTATTGCTCAAATAGAAGAAAGTTGGCTATGGCACAAAAGGTTATGTCATGTGAATTTTGATAACATGATAAAAATAAGCAAATTCAAGAAGGTTAGAGGCATTCCTACTTTGAAGAAACCTGACACTGGTCTATGTAAGAATTGTCAGATTGGCAAAATGAGTAAAACTAGTTTCAAGAGTAAGAACTATCAGTCTAAAGAAATTTTGGAAATTGTGCATACTGATTTATGTGGACCTATTGGAATACAAAGCTATACTGGAGATAAATTCTTTATTCTTTTTGTTGATGATTATTCTAGAATGATGACTGTTATGTATTTAAGAGAAAAATTAGAAGCATTTGAAAAGTTCAAATGGTACTTAGCAAGAGTGGAAAAGGAAACAGGGAAAAGATTGAAATGCTTAAGATCAGACAGAGGTGGTGAATTCATCTCCCATGATTTTAACAACTTTTGCATTGAAAGAGGAATCAAAAGACAGGTATCAGCTCCTAGAACTCCTGAGCAGAATGGAATAGCAGAAAGAAGAAACAGATCTATTATGGATTGTGCAAGGACTCTAATGATAGAAAAGAACATCGCTATAAAGTACTGGAAGGAAGCTATCAGCACTGCAGTTCATACCCTGAACCGAGTACAATTGAAGAAAGACACCTTCAAAACTCCTTATGAAGTATGGTATGGCTATAAACCCAATGTAAGTTACATGAAGATATTTGGTAGCAAGTGTTATATCTTAAAAGAATCCAGAAGAAATAAATTTGATGTGAAAAGTGATGAAGGAATATTCCTAGGATATTTTAGCAAAAGAAAGGCATACAAATGTCTGAACTTATCTACTCACAAAGTCATAGAAAGTATACATGTAAAATTTGATGAGTTTGCAGAAAAGACTGAAGAAGAAAGCAAAAGGGAACCTGAGAACTACAAAAGATTCATTTACATTGAACCTGAAACATTGGCAGGCTCAACTATCAGTAAGGAAACTATATCTACCGAGCCGAGCACAGTTACCGAGTCACAAACCGAGTCATAGGAAGAAGTTCAAACCAAGTCACAGGAAGAAATTCAGACCGAGTCTCAGCCTGAAGTTACCGAGCAAATATCTACCGAGCCCGAGCAACCTGAAGAAGAGATCCTAGAAGACAACAGCATGAATCATTCAAAAGGCAAGGAACCTATACTAGCCAAATATGTCAGAAGACATCATACACCAGATCAAATCATTGGAAACAAATCAGATGGTACTATGACAAGAAGCAAGCTAAAAGGTACATGTCTGCTTACTAATTTTGAACCTAGAAATATCAAAGATGCATTGGAAAATGAAAGTCAAATTGAAGCAATGAATGAAGAATTAGAACAAATACAAAAGAACAAAACTTGGACTCTTGTACCTAGACCTAAAGATAAGAATGTAATTGGAACAAAATGGGTATTCAGGAATAAGCTGAATGAAGATGGTCAAGTATCTAGAAACAAAGCTAGACTGGTATGTAAAGGTTATTCTCAAGAAGAAGGTATAGATTATGGAGAAACTTTCGCTCCTGTTGCAAGATTAGAAGGTGTAAGAACTCTACTTGCTTATGCAGCACACAAAGGATTTAAGGTATATCAGATGGATATAAAATCTGCATTTCTCAATGGAATTCTTGATGAAGAAGTCTACATTGAACAACCTAAAGGTTTTGTTGATCCAGATAAAAGGGACATGGTCTGCAGGTTACACAAAGCATTGTATGGTTTAAAACAAGCTCCTAGAGCATGGTATGAAAGACTCCATAACTATTTGATTCAGATTAATTTCAAAAGAGCTAATGATAACAGTAATCTGTATATTAAAGAAGGACCGGATGACAAAATTGTATTGGTAGAAATATTTGTGGATGATACTATATTTATAGGGAATGAGGATCAGTGCAAAGAATTTTCAGAGCGAATGAACAAAGAATTTGAAATGTCTATGTTTGGTTTAATAAAATTCTTTGTTGGTCTTCAAATTCAGCAAAGCAAGAATGGTATATACATTACTCAATCTAAATACATTAAGGAAATACTTAAGAAGTTTGGTATGGAAGATTCAAAACTAGTTGGTACACCCATGTGTACTGGACTGAAACTTACCAAAAATGATGATTCAAAAGAAGTTGATCAGACCCTATACCGATCTATGATTGGAAAATTGCAGTATGTAGTACATACAAGACCTGATATTGCCTTAGCAGTCGGTATAGTAGCTAGATTCTCAGCAAAACCTAAGGAAAATCACATGATGGCAATCAAAAGAATCTTAAGATACTTAAGAGGAACTGAAGAATATGGTTTGTGGTATAAATTTGGAGGCAATCTAGACTTAAAAGTGTTTACTGATGCTGATTGGGCAGGAAACATTGATGACAGAAAAAGCACAAGTGGTGGAGCATTTTTTCTTGGAAAAAGACTGGTATCCTAGACTAGTAAAAAGCAGAATTGCACATCTCAATCCACAGCTGAAGCAGAATATGTTGCTGCTGCAGTAAACTGTTCAAATATTGTTTGGTTTAAACAATTATTAGAAGGTATGAAGGTTGAAATCAAAGAACTAGTTGTTATATTTTGTGACAATACCAGTGCAATAAACATTTCTAAGAATCCAGTGATGCATTCCAAAACCAAGCACATTGCTATTAAATATCATTTTGTCAGAGAATTGGTGCAGGATAAGGAAATCAGATTAGAATATATTCATACAAAAGAACAGATTGCAGACATTTTTACCAAACCATTACCTAAGGATGCATTTGTGTATCTAAGAGGGAAGTTAGGGGTCATTCCCCTATTCGAGGCTCACTAAATACAGTTTTAGTGATGCATCAACCATAAAATGATTGAAAATCAATCAGTTGATGCAGCATATTCAAGGAATCATTGCATATGAATCAGTACTTGAGGTACATTAATTTACACTGGTAATATGTGAATTGTCTTTGGCATGTGTTGTCAAAGAGGGAGTGTTTGCTATGTCTTTGCTATTACTTCAAGAAATTTTCAATAGTCAGAAGGAAGAATTTTCAGGATAAAGGAAGTTTGCTGACAGAGGGAGATTTGAATCTGAACCGAGCTAACTCTTTCAAATTTCTTATGCTATGACATATTGTGTTGCCATCAATGCCAAAGAGGGAGATTGTTGGAAACAATTGTCTGAAGGAAATTGCTACTCAAATTATGTATTGTCTTTGATGTCACACAATGTCATAGTCTGTAGCAATCAATTCCTACTGAGGTCAGTCAGTCTGCCAGATAGGAAGATTAGTACTTACCGAGTCCACTCAGTTATCAAAGAAAATCAGTGTCTACTGAGTTCACTCGGTTACCAAAGGAAATTCAGCATTTACCGAGTTCAGTTGGTTGTCAAAGAAAAGTTAGTGTTTACCGAGTTCAGTTGGTCATCGAAGAAAAGTTAGTGTTTACCGAGTTCAGTCGGTCATCAAAGAAAAGTTAGTGTTTACTGAGTTTAGTCGGTTATCGAAGGTAAAATATTGTCGGTGTTTATCAAGTTCCCTCGGTCTCCGAAAGATTATAGAAAGTTATGGTCACCGAGCACTGTCAGCCCTTGAAGGATTTTTACAAATAGAGTTTGCTTAATTTAGCCGACTGTTATACTAAATAATGTTGATTTGACAAATCTAAAATCATATAAATAAAAGGTCAAATGTGAAAAGTAAACAAGAAATATAACAGAAGATTTACAGAAGAAAAGCAGGAAAGGTGTATGCGAATTTGTGAAGGATGTTCAGATATCCTTAAGGTGCAGCAGAGATTTATTCGATCAGAAAGGATCATACTTATGCAGAATAGAGATCTGTAATCAGAAAGACAGTTGCATTATTATACAGGTCATTTTTTCATTGTTACCTTCTTATCATTGTAACAGTGAATTCTAAATCTCTTAACCGAGTTGGTTTAACAACCATATTGTAAATCCTCTAACAAGGTGACAATTCCATTGAATTGTTTTCAAGACCTCTTACCAGGCCACTCCTAGCAGGGTGATTAAATCCTATAACAAGGTCACACCTAACAGTGTGTTTTGTAACCTTTTACCGGGTTAGCTTCTAACCGGGCATCACTTCAGAAAAGTGATAATCAATATCTAGATACATTGGTGGTTTTTCTCATATTGGGTTTCCATGTTAAATCTTGTGTCTCTTGTGTTCTTAATTGCTTTCTCAATCATATACATGTGCTGATGAATATCTAAAGATAATTTTGCTATTACTCTCTACATCTTCAAAGTTACTGCAATCTATTTACCGAGTGCTAAAATAGATAACATTGTTAAGATATCCTAAGGGATCTGGAAAGAATTAATTGTGAAGTGTTATATGGTTGAATGATTCACCCCCCCCTCTCAGTCACTTCATCCATATTCCATCATACTTTGCTAGGATTAAGTAATACTTAGAGAGAGGGGGGGGGGGGGTGAATCAATATTACAACACTTCAATTTAAACTTAAACCAATTGAAAATAAACCATATGAATACTAAAATGAAAGGAACATAAAACATAACACATAACTCATAACATCATTATTTATTTTTGAGGAAACCTTGTCCAAGGGAAAACCCCGGTGGGGATGGTACCCACAACTATGCACTAAAATATAGAATCTATGTTAGGAGATCTAGCCCTGCTAGGAGCTAAGTATTATATAGTAAATTTCCTTGTTAGAGGAATATAAATCCTGCTAGGGGTATACAAAAACCCTATTAAGGGTATACTTAGCTTACAACTCTTACAATCAAAATTCTATTACAAAACTATTCTTGAATAATGAATAATACAAGCATCTTCTATTGTTTGATAGTTCCAATTATGTTTCACAATAGCCTCTATCAATCACTGATCTCACATCTGCTACTAGTCATCACTAATATCCCAAATTTTCATTCATAACCTGATCACATAGTTCACACTTATTACTTCCACAAAACACTCTATACTTATATCTATTTTGCCATCCAGTTGGCTCTCAAATACAACACAAAAAATAATAATTACTTATTAAAATAATAAATACTGAGTCGACGATCTTATATTACCAAAGTGTTGGCAATATACAATCTCCATCTGACTTACTACATTACTATAGACACCTAAAAATTCTTTAGAAAATAAAGTATTTTTATTTTCTGAAAAATCTCTGATGACATCATCATTTATTAATTAATTAATTATTTAATTAATTAATTTATTTTTATCTCATTAAATCCCTTTATCTTAATTAAAAATATTTAATTAAGAAATCCCTCCAAAAAATGTTTAAATCTTATTTAAACATTATCTCCTTATTTATTAATTATTTTAATTAATAAATTGACCAAAAATCTCAAATTATTTTAATTAATAAATTGACCAAAAATCCTAAAATAAATAATTAATTTATTTTTTGCCCAAAACTTGGTCAATTTCCTTTAGACCACTAACCTCTTCCAAAATCTTCTAATTCCTTCTTAATCTTGATTAAAAGGCTAATCCCATCTTTTCTAACCCTAATTCCAAGGCTAAATATTTAATTAAGATTAAATATTTAAATTTCATATTTATTAAAAATATTTCAATAAATATTCCCAAAACTTAAGCTTTTGAAATGAATAAACTTTTATTCCATAAAACCAAGGAGAATTCTAGACTCTTCTAGAATCTTCTCAAATCTAACCTCTTCACCCATCCTAATCCTAAAATCCTCTAATCCTAATCCTAATTCCTCCCTTAACCTTGTCACATTCCCTAAACAAGGTTAGCCAACTCTTAAGCTTACCCCAAAGTCAACAAAGAGGGCTTCCCTTTTTGAAATGCATTGAAGGCATTTAAGGCCTCCTTATCCCTCTTACATGCACTTATGGTGCATTTAAGAAGCCCCTCACCCCTTTCTTACACTCTTTGACCTTAGACACATTTCTCAAATTGTGCACATTCCTCCCATCTTTCAATCCAATGCCTTTGTGACACTTGTCACAAGGAGGTGATCCCTAAACTAGCACAATCCATGTGCTCCCCTTTGAATGAATCTTGGCCTCTCTTAAAGATTCCAATCTTGGCCACTCATTCTTCCTTCCCAAATTTTATAAATAACCCTCCTTTCAAGAGCAAAATCAATTAGCTTACTTTCATTCTCATGCATTGTTATAATGCCATTTTCATGTTAGATCTTAGCAAATCATTCTAATTTAGTTTACTTTCAAGCATTTTAACTCATCATAGCTTAGTAATAATGGATTAACATAGTTTTTATTATTATTTTGCATAGCATAACATCATATCACATCTCTATTTGGTCTAAAATCAATCTTAGATTCCTCATCATGTAGCTTAATCTCCATTTAAAGCATTTTTGTATCCTTGAGGCCTTAGGGGCAAATCAGGTGTTCTATACCTATTTTTGTGCCATTTTGGGGTTTTCATGGATTTCAATTCATCCTAAATGCATTTAGAGTATGCTCCAAGTGCTTAGAGAGCACACCCACATCCCCCTTATCAGAGCAAATTAAACAGTGCTTGGGTACACCTGTTTTTGGCTCAATCTAAGGTGGCTAGCTTAGAGTTTCCTTGTTATTGTTTTGATTGTATGTTAGATTAAACTCTTAACGTTTGATTGATTTAGGCCTTTCAAAGTAGATAATAGGTACCCTTGAAAGCCTTGCTCACATTCTGGCATGCCTAGTGGGACCCTTGTCCTGATCAACTGCTTCAAAATCAACACTTCTTGGCCGTTTTTCTCAAATTCTCTTCAAAAATCCAGCCTATAACATTTATTCTGGGTCCAAAATTGTGCATTTGTGGCCTACAATTGCGTATTTGTTAAAAAATTTGAAAATCTGCGCATTTATGCTTAAAAATTGTGCATTTATCATTTAAAATTTATAAAACTGCGCATTTGTCCTGATTTGTTGCGCATTTGTCCTGATTTGCTGCGCATTTGTTCTGATTTGCTACGCATTTGTCACGATTTGCTGTGCATATGTTAAACAGAGCTGCGCATATGTATTTTGTAAAAAAATTGCATTTTGATAGCATTTTTTCACAAATAGGTGTGGTTGTGCATACATACTCTGTTGATGCGCATATAGGCAAAATTAAAACTACGTATTTGTCACCTTTTCCTGTGCATCTATGATCTGTATCTGCACATTCATTCCAGAGAGCAGCAAACTGATGTTTTTAAAGTTCTTTAAAATTGATTTTTCTTGCAAATTCTAAACTCTTGTTCTTTTTGCAGGTACAAAAAAAAAATCAATCAAAGGAAAAGGTCAAAACAAATCTTGAATGAAATAAGGGAAAAGAACTTAGGTCCTAAAGTGTCATTGTCATTTTGAAAATCAAATCCAATCTTGAGTGCATTAAAAGAATGAACACCTCTATTCCTTCCTTTATTTCGATTCAAGCAAACACACAAATTCAATCTTGAATGATCTAAGGCTAAAATGAAACACTTCAAATTGGGCACATAAAAAGAACAACTTTTATGCTTTCCTCATCAAATCTTGAATGCCTTAAATCAAACAAATTCACACTTCAATTTTGGGTACTAAAATCAAACAAAACAACTCGTGCACAAGTCTTGAATGCCTTAAAGATCAAAGAGCACTCAATCGATTTCAAAAGCTTTGGCGATCTCAAAGTTGGAAAGAACAATTGTATGCCCTAAACACGAGTGTCTTCAAATCTTGTAAACTATCACACTTAATCAAATTGGGAAAAGGAACAACTTGCTTGATGTGCATCTAGGAGCTTTAATTTTCTTGCAAAATCCTTGTTAGAGTAAGCAACGTAGAACATTTGGACTCAGACAAGTTCACTTGTTCTACTTTTAGCGAGGCCTGTCCGGGGAGAAAAGTGCTTCCTCCTCAGAGAACGACCTCAAACCAGTATCCCCCCTGGCCGGTATATAAATAAAGTGAAGGCAAAAAGTACTCACTTACATCTCCTAATCGCCGGGCGTCTTGTGCCAAATACAAATGTCCAGGGAAAGGTAAATATTCCTCCCCCAGCATTGTTGGCTAGGCTCTTAAGTGAGTTACAGGCGGTCAGCATAACCGGGTATGGAGACTCCACAGAACTATTAGAAACTTGATAAAATAGAGGCTACCCTATCTACATCCGAAAGTATCAAAATCCTTGTGCAAGGACCGATTCCAAGGGGTTTACTAGGTCGCCTCAAGATTACTCACCATTTGTATTCCCTTCTGGGGGATACCAAGCTATGGGCAAGTGATTTTGATAATCACCTTCCTTAGGTAGATTTGTTTGAAGTGCTTGACAGTCAAAGACTCCGTGAAAACACTTGTTGAAACATACACTTTCAAAGCTTTATCAGAGTCAGTCATCCTGTTTGTATCCCGCAAGGTTGCTTTGCCCTTTGTGGAGATTGCTTTGTCAGAAGTCTTTTTAATTTATCCTTTGCCACTTGAGAAAATCAAACCAATCAACAAACTTGATACTCAGAAAATCTTGTAGAAATCAGATATCCAAAGAGCCTTTTGTTCTCAAACCAAACCTATCAGAATTTTCCAAAGATATGCCCAATTTGATCAAACATCCAAAAGCCAAGTTGCCCAAATCCAAAGATTATCAAGAGAAGAAAGTTGCAGAGAGGAAACTTAAAAGCCATCAATCCTTTGTCCAAGCAACCCAAGCAGAAGAAAAATATCAAGAAAAGCTTGATAATATTGGCTATAATGCAAGAGTCAAACAGTTTGCCTACCATTTCTGAGTAAACCATCGTTACATCAACCTTGAAAGAGAAGATTAGCTGGATCCATCACATGTCCATTCTACCTGCAGATCTCAAAATCCTATCTCGGCAGTCCCTCATCCTAGCTTCATCTTAGTTTCATCCCTGCATCTTCACCAAACCTTAGTTACATCCTAGAGTCCTTCTTAGTTGCATGCACCATCGTCCTCCTAGCAGCATCATAGATCATCCATCCCAGTCGCATCTGCATCATCCCTTTAGAAAGAGCATTGTTCCATCATCCTCCACCATCTTTTCATCAGCAATCCACCATCAGAATCCCATATCCTTCATCCAAATCCAACATCCATCATCTAAATCAGAACCCACCATCTTTTGTACCAAATCTAGAGATCCAAATCCATAAACACTTAGTGTTCAAAACCTTTGAGTTGTTTCCATCCCTTATCCTAAATCAAAAATCATCCCCTTTGTGATAGAGCATTATCTAAAGGAAATCCAACTTGTCCTTGCATAGCCTCATCATCTCGAGCAAGAGATTGGCTTGTATTGATAAGCACCCAGTTAACTGAAGATCATCAGTCTATCCTAGGTTGGCCCAAATCCTATCACTGATCCTCCATCAGGGAAAAATAATAGCTCATTATTGACACTTAGTAATCTTCCACCAGCATCCCACCAATCCTCCACCCAATCTTGACCCAAATCAGAGCATCCCACCAAGCCTCCATCATCACCAAGCTTTTTTACCAAATTTGCCACCGTCTCCCATCAATCTGCCACCATCCTTAATCCAAATCTAAGCAGTTCATCAATCCTTGCATCACATCCTAGAAATTCATCATCCTTAGAAGTTCCTTAAGCTTGCATCCACCATCCTTTAGAGTCCTTTAGGAAACATCTTGCATCCATCTAAGCATCTGCATCTCCATGCCTGTCGAGACAAGATCTGGATCTAGGAAGCGAAGGCACATGAATCCTTATCCAATCACCAGCTCATCTGATCCCAACATTTTTACTAGTGCAATGGTAGCCTATGATCCCCAAATACAAACTGGAAATACATGGGATGATCTCAGTATCCCCTCAGCTCCTCTGGCAATAGAAACATTTGTGAATCACCCAGAGAATCCACCAGCAGTCAATACACTCATAGCCCAAAACTAGCAGAGCATGTTCACTAATTTGGCACAAAAGCATACTCCCATTCTGCCATATCTCCATCCTTGTATTCCCATAAACACTATCCAAATCCCAACACAAGTATACTCTCCATTCATCCAACCATTCCCTGATCCCACCTTGCAAACATCTCAAGCAACCTCCACCATTCCCCTTCTTCTACAAGGAAGCTTCGTGAGCCCCATAACCCAAGCTGTCACACCATCTGCTCCATTCCCTATCATAGGTACTTCATCATCTGCCATGGCCTCCCAAGCTCTTGTACAAATCCAACGCTTGTCACAAAATCAACTCCCACCTCTTACACATCCATTTACACAAGCAGCTCCATCTCCTTCCACACCATTCTTTTTAGGAGGGATGCAATCATCCTTCCCCCTTGCTCCACAAGCTTCAACATCCATACCATCTTTCCCATGGTCAACACAATCATTTCCCCCTTTCACCCAACAAATGCCAGCATCATCTATTTCAAGGGCAGCGCAATCGCTCCCCTTTCCTCCTCGGCAAGCTTTCGCATCAACATCACCCTTTTCATGGGGAGTGCAAACATTCCCTTCCTTTCCCCCCAACAAGCATCTACCCAGGCACAAGCCCATCAAAATGCCTTCACCATAGGGATGCCTTCCATGGGCTTTTCCAATCCACCATTCATATCCCAAACTCCCATCACATCCACCTTCCTGGCGTCCGCTGCAACACAATTCCCACCACACACTAGCTCTCATTGGGGCCTCACTCAAGAAGAAATGAAAGCTTGGGGCATACCAACCCATTCTCCTACATCTATGTTTGGAAACCAACAAGCCACCTCCTCACAAGTAGCACAACAACCATCACAACTTCCACTAGCTTCATCCTTTGCAAACTATCCATTCATAACACCTAATGCCTTTCAGCAAGTTCCTCCACCTCAGTAGCAAAGTTCATCCCATTTCGCAAGTTATCTTGCCCAGCCACCCTTTGCTTCAAGCTTCCCCACATCAAATTCACCCTTAAGCAATGCGGGAATGCACCTGACCTACATTGGTCAACCACAGAGCCAAGTTCAGCAAGGACCACCTTACTAGCAAGTGGTGTCATTTGACCAACCTCCCCCACAACAAACCCCTATCATTTCCCAGCAACAACAAGCTTCCTCCTACCAGGTGCAACAATAAATTCCCATCATCCCACAACACTAGCAAGAAATCCCATATCCATCACCACAAAATCCCCCTATGCCACATCAGCAGTATCCTCCCCAGCAAGCATCACTCCAAGATCCGCTCCAATATACCTATCCCGCTGGGCCATCTCCATATCCCACTCCACAATATCCACCTCAAATGGGAGTACTTGCTCAAACACCAATCAATGCCGAGTGGGAAGCCATGAAGAATGCTCTTAAAGAGCTCCAATCTAGTACTGAGAGCAAAACCTACAAGTTTGAAAAGGTGTGTCCTTACCCATTTGATCGATCCATTGCCACTATACCTTTCCCCAAGCACTTTGAGACACCTAAGTTTGATAAATATCGAGGGAAAGGAGATCCAGTCAATCATGTTAAGAAATTCTATATGGCGTGCCAAGAAGTGGCTTACAGAGATAACTATCTCTTGCGTTTATTCCCCAAAAGCTTGGGAGGAACAACTATTGAGTGGTTCTATAAAATACCCAGTGGGACTATCGCAACCTTTGCTAAACTCTCTGAGAAGTTCATCAACCACTATGCTCACAATGTTGAGAATGAGTTGACCTTGTTAGATCTCTGCAACTCAAAATAGAAAGAAGGGGAAAGCCTAGTAGAATACTTGCAACGATGGCAGAACCTTACCACCAGATTATCATACCAACCACCAGAAAAGAATTTGACCAAAATCTTCATTGATAACTTGCATCCCAAGCTATCCCACTTCATGTGGATGAATTATCTCCAAACCTATCAAGATATCAAGAGCAAGGGGATAGGTATTGAAAAGGCCCTCCTAGATGAAGGCACAATCCGGCACTTCAAAAATGATGCCCAAAAACCCAGCAATGATAAATCCTGTTACTGGAATTGTAACAAGAATGTTGTTACTGATGGAGCCACTGATACCAAGCATGTCCAATTTGTTGTAGCTAGTCCTCTATCAACTCCTGCATACCAACAACAACAAGCACCCATCCATCAGCAACCTCCTCAAGTCCATCAACAACCCATGCAGCAATATCCTTCTTAGAATAATCAGTAGAATTATCAGCAGCAAGCCCATCAAGCCTATCAAGGTAACCCAAACAATCAAGTCAATGCCATCAATATTGCTCCCAAGCAGAACAAACCTAGAGCTCAAAATTATCCAAAGAAGACCTTCACACCACTGGGTGAACCTCTGGATGTTATCTTTCATTGGATGGCCAAGGCCAACTTAATTACATATCCACCAATTCAGCTAGTTAATGATACCACCCCCAAGCCTAATTGGTACAAAGATCATGAGTACTGTGATTATCATCATGTCAAAGGACACACTACCCTGAAGTGTATGAGACTCAAAAACTATATCCAAGATCTCATTGATCAAAAAGAGATTCAAGTAGATACACCTGCTCAAGCCTCACCAAATGCCAATTTACAAATCTATCAGAATGTGTTCCCACAACACAATGCTGGGAAGAATCAAGCTAATACCAATCATCCCCAGAATCATGGTAAAGGCAAGCAAGAAGATCACACTACTGCCTACATCAATTATGATAAATTTGTTGGATGTATAACCCAAGTTGAGCCCATAGTCATTACCATCCATGTCAGAGGAGCAGACAGTCAATGTGCTGTTACCACCTGTAGGGGTTGGATAACTGTTGCTGGTGCCCGTCCAAGGCTAGTACAAAATGCACACAATGCATAGTACAACCTCATAGAACATCTTGGGAATACACCAGCCCAAATATCCATCTTGGACCTTCTCCGCACTTCACCTCTCCATCAGGAGATTCTCGACTGAGCTCTCAAAGAAGGACATGTCCCCACAGACATTAACGCCACCTAGTTTGAGACCCTTGTGTGACATCTATCCGTAGCCTGTGCTTTATCCTTCAAACCATTTGACATGCCAATCATTGCACCTAACCATACTCTTCCTCTCTGCATTGCCGTCATGGTCAGAGACTTTGCCATCAAACGGGTCTTAATAGATAATGGTTCAGCCCTAAACTTGTGTACTTTAAAATTCATTCAGCAGATTGGATTCACACAGGCTGATATAGCACATGAAGTAATCACTATCAAAGCCTATGACAACTTGGAGCGTACCTCTGAAGGTACCATTACTTTGCCCATTCAGCTGGGCCCAGCAACACAAGATACTATTTTCCATGTTGTCGGTCTTGACCTACCATTTAATATCCTCCTAGGCCGACCATAGATTCATTCCATTAAGGCTGTACCATCTACTTACCATCAGTGCATCAAATTTCTGCATCAAGGCACTGAGGTTACCATCCATGCTAACCCCCAACCCTTCGCATACTGTCGTGCGATGGAAGCATCATTCCCTCACTCCACTCATTGTCTTGGAACTAACATTGGTACTTCTATTGCCAGCTCATCCCGATCCCATTGCGATCCAGAAACCATTCTCACCTCCACCCTCTCTTCCATCAAGATCAATAACCAGGGTTGTGGTGAATATAGCCTACATGATGCATTTTCCATAGGGGCCCTTCCGCTTGATCCACATACTCAAGGGCACCCAGATCACCAAAGCAAGCCTATTGAAGAGCATCGTGAAATCAAGAAAATCAGATCTATGACTTTTGAATCTCATGGCAACATAAATAGTCAAGAGATGGATCCTGACATAAATAGGTGGTTATATAAAGATCCCCCATCACATGACACTCAAATTCTTGGCTATTTCAAAGATAAATATCCAAAACAATATAAGTATACCACTGAACAATGGCATTATCAAGGCGGTGGTCTAGGGCCACAAGAAGGCGACAACCAATATCCCATCACACCATCAAAGAATCCTGAGCACTAGGGTCTTGGCTTTAATACCCCTCGCCTGCATATACAAGGGCCCAATACCGCAACTGGGGGGACCAACATGACTAACGTTCCCCTCTTAAATAGCTAGGATGACCTCATAACGATCGAAGACATCCCTGAAGAGAAAGAAATTAGATCCTACGATGGTATCTTTGACGATGACACCCTCCTGGGGACTTCTGTCCTCCAACAACTCGCCATCAATCTCATAGAACTTCCCCTCACCCACCCTGAACTCATAGACTGGGACCAACCAAGCATTACACACATTGATGAGTTCCAAAGCATGGAAGCACTCCTAGAATTCATGGGGGCATCAGGCCCACAATCAGTTCACAATTCAGAGTCAACTCACATCTATAAGATTGACCCAGAGGGATACTTTGGGGAAGAGGCACACTTTAGCTGCAAAAGAGAAATAGAAAGAGTAAAACATGAGTCCTTATGTGAAAACCCTTCTGGGGCACATTCTGATTCCAAAAAAGTAAAAATAAAGAGTGTATCTTCTAGTGAAAACTTGGCAATTCAAGCGCTAGAAGATGAAGACTTGCCTCTTCCTCCCATCCAGGATTACCGACCTGAGCAGTCACCTATCATCATAGAAGAAACTAGGTTGGTCAACTTAGGTATAGAGGAATGTCCGAGGATCACCTACATTGTAGCCAACATGACAGAAGGTGAAGAAATGGCTTTGACTGCGCTACTTCAAGAAGCTACTACAAACTTTGCATGGTCATATGCGCACATGCCTGGGCTTGATCCTAATCTTGTCATTCATCATCTAGCAGTGGATCCTAATGTCAAGCCAGTAAAGTAGAAGCTACGCAAAATGCATCCCAAAGTAGCTCTATTGGTAAAATCAGAACTAGAAAAGCTCCTGGATGCAAAGATTATCAGAGCTATAGATTACTCAGATTGGATCTCCAACATGGTACCTATCACAAAGCCTTCAGGAGACATCATAATATGCATAGATTTTAGGGATTTGAATAAGGCATGTCCAAAAGATGATTTTCCGCTACCAAATATAGACATGATTGTAGATCTTACAGCAGGTCATGAGATGTTGTCACTAATGGATGGATTCTTAGGCTACAATCAGATTCGTATAGCAGAAGCAGATCAACATAAAATAGCATTCACTACTCCATGGGGTACCTTCTGCTACAACATGATGCCATTCAGGTTAAAGAATGTAGGAGCCACATATCAGAGAGCGATGACAACAATCTTCCATGACATGATCCACAAGATCCTAGAGGACTATGTGGATGATATTCTTGCAAAATCAAAGACACACCATGGACACCTTGACATTCTTGAGAGTGTGTTTGATCGCCTTCAGCACTATGGGTTACGGCTCAATCCAAAGAAATGTGTCTTTGGTGTTACATCTGGAAAGCTCCTAGGTTTCATTGTATCATGACGAGGCATAGAGATAGACCCCAAGAAGGTCAAAGCAATAACAAAGATGCCTCCACCAAGAACACTCAAATAGCTTAGAAGCCTACAAGGAAAGCTTCAATCAGTGCGTCGGTTCATTTCTCAGTTAGCAAACAATTGCCAACCTTTTACGCATCTCCTATGCAAAGACACAAGCTTCAAGTGGGATCCCATATGTCAGAGAAGCTTTGATAAGCTCAAGGAGTATCTTGCCAATTCTCCAATCCTAGTACCACCAATTCTAGGATGCCCTCTCATACTCTACATCTTGGCAACCACTACAGCACTGGGGGTACTCTTAGCTCAGCATGATGATGGCAACAAGGAGAGAGCCATCTATTACATCAGTCGAACTCTTGTCAGATATGAGCTTAATTATTCACCTATGGAAAAAGCATGCCTTGCAGTGGTCTTTGCCACTCAAAAGCTTAGACACTACATGCTCAGTCACACAATCAGGCTCATTTCAAAAGTGGATCCCCTCAAGTACCTCTTATCAAGGAAAACCCTCATAGGCCGTATGGAAAAATGGGTCATGTTACTCAGCGAGTTCGACATCTAGTATATTGATCACAAAGCAATCAAAGGGCAAGTCATTTCCGATTAGCTAGCAGAAGCACCACTGGTGGATGCCTATCCACTAATCATGGAATTCCCTGATGAACACTTATGTATGATCGAAGAACAACCCATGTGGAAACTATACTTTGATGGTTCCTACACATCACATGGATCAGGGGTAGGAATCCTATTCGTCACACCTCAAGGTGACTACATCCCAAAATCATTCAAATTGGGATTCCCATGTACCAACAACATTGCAGAATATGAGGCACTCCTCTCAGGTTTCAGAATAGCCATTCAATGGAATATCATAGAATTACAAGTATTTGGAGATTCACAGCTGATTATCAAACAAGTACTAGATGAATATCAGACAAAGGATGACAAGTTGCTACTTTACAAAGAGCTGGTGGACAAACTGAAAGAGCATTTCCTAAATCTACAATTCACACAGATCCCAAGACTTTAGAACAAAGTAGTAGATGTAATGGCAACCATCGGATCCTTGTTAGAAATCCCACATGACGCATCACAGTATGAATTCCTAGTCGAGCAGCTACATACGCCAGCTTATGAGAACGCCGATGCAGAAATGGTGTGTGTCTTGGTTGGTCCTTAGTCCCCATGGTACCATGATATCCACGCATATCTAAAGAATGGTATCATATCTCCCCATCTCACCAATAACCAATGCCAAAACCTTATTCGCAGAGCTTCCCGCTACACTCTTGTAGCCAACACCCTTTATCGTCGTGGGTATCACAATATCCTCTCTAGGTGTTTAGATTCAAACGAGGCCATCCTGGCCTTACAAGAGGTTCACGCTAGAATTTGCGGTGCCCACACGAGTGGCATGGTTCTAGCTAAGCAGTTGCTTAGAGTTGGGTATTATTGGCCAACCATGGAATATGATGCTTGTGAATTTGTTAGAAGATGTTTACCATGTCAGCAGCATGCAAATCTGATTCATGCACCTGCACAAGACTTGCAGCCCATTGCGCCACCTTGGCCATTTTCATGTTGGGGCTTTGACCTTGTCAGCTTAATCACTCCCCTTTCCTTAGATGGACACAAGTACATAATAACTACCACAGAGTACTTCACCAAATGGGTCGAAGCGATTCCGCTCACCCTAATTACTGGCATCCAAATATCCAAGTTCATCCTTTACCACATCATCTGCCGCTTTGGCATACCATCTACCATTTTCACAGACCATGGCACACCTTTTGAAAACTAGCATGTGGATGATCTATGTGCCAGACTCCACATCCATCACCATTTCTCCAGTCCATATTTCCCCCAAGGAAATAGCCGAGCTGAGGCAACCAATAAAACTATCTTGAAAATCCTCAAGAAGGTTGTCAATGATTCTGGTCATGACTGGCACCTCCAAATCAATCCTGCCCTCTGGGCCCACCACACTTCCTATCACACTGCCACAGGCACCACCCCATATTCCCTTGTATATGGTGCTGAAGCCATTCTACCGATCGAGGTCGAGCTCCCATCATTACGAGTCTCCATGAAGAACTACACCATTGATGAAGATTATCGTGTAGCCTGTCTCACACAGCTAGACTTGTTAGATGAAAAGAGACATCAAGCATATGATCACCTGGTTGCATACTAGAATCGACTCAAAAGGAGTTATAACAAGAAGGTCCATCCTAGATAGTTCCAGGTCGGTGACATGGTTCTCAAAGAAAATCAGAAGGTCCAAGCAAATCGTGAAAAGAAAGGCAAGTTTGAGCCTACTTGGCTGGGCCCCTATGTTATCACAGCATGTTTTGGCTCTGGAGCTTATCAGCTATCTACACCAGAAGGAGAGCCTTTGAATGATCCAATCAACATCATACATCTGAAGAGGTTCTATGCCTGAACCAGATCCTACATATTCAGAAAAAATAAAAAAAGCAAAAAAATCAAAAAAAGCAAAAAAAGAAAAAAAGAAAAGAAAATAATCGTCCAATGGTGAAAACTTAGCAATTCAAGTGCCTTGGACAAGTATGTTGGTGAAAACCTGGCAAACAGGCACCATACATAGTGGACCAAGTCATTATCTATCAAACTCCCATCCCCCATCCCACCATCTCAGTCCTTTTTCTCCCAGCCCCATCCCCATCCACCATCCCCCAGCCATAAACCTTCCGCAACACCACAATCCCTTTTGCCCATATCTTGCACATATCTTGTACCATATCTTGTATCATATCCTGTATATCTTGTACTCTATCCTATCTAGCGAGATCTTCCTATCCCCAATCCTGAGCTTTTGTACATATCCATTGCATATCTTTTTCCCGTTTGTTGTACATCCATCCTTGTCAGTCCTGTAGCAGCATTTTGATCAGAACACTTTGTCCTACCCAGCCTTGTACTTCAACAACATCAATTGTTGACTATTCTTGGTCACCGTGATTATTCTTTGACTTCATCATTTGCTAGCGAACAACAACACTCATTCTCTCATCAATCAGCAGGTTCTTGAGGATGTATCCTTCCTCCTGTCCGATCTAATCTTCCCCCCATCAAATCAGTCAAATCAAATCTCTCTCCTTGGCAAAGGATGTCTTTTTGGAATTATCATTTTGACCTTGGATTTTGTCCTTTGGGTCTTGTTAATCTTTTACAGCTTCTCATTGTTCTCTACTCAATGTCACCACAATCCTTTATATCATGGTGTGCTGTGAATGAGGATAATCTAGGGTAAGGTCTTTTGATCTTTTGCTTCTGCCTGTGAGTCAGTCGTGTGTTTGTGGTTTTTTTAGCATCGTTTCCACCATGCCTCCTTCGGGTTTCATGTGCGATGCTGGGGTAACCATGCATGTCTTTTTCGCATCAGTCCTATGCAACGCTGGTGACAAGGCCTCGTGATCCCAGTATCCTTGGTGGGTCTCTAGCATTGCTATATTAAACTAGGTTGTGCTCTCCACATTTGCACTTGGAGCTTCCCCAATCCCCTGCATCTTGCATCATATAGATTACTCTTGCATCCTCATATCGCTGCATCCTACATTTTGCATTTCATCTCATCTTGCATTCACCCATCTTTGCTCTTGGAAGCTTGGTTATTTATCTCCCCTGCTTCCTAGGCCCTTCCTTCTTTGTTTCCTTTCGAGAAAATTTCACAACATTTACTCCTTGCGTTATTTTCTCGAGGGGGCACAACCCCTCATTCCTCTAAATTCTAGCCTTGGGCATCTTATTTTCTTGTCTTTGACGCCATGCCACTTGTGGTATCGCATCAAAGAGGGGCAAAATGTAGACACCTAAAAATCCTTTAAAAAATAAAGTATTTTTATTTTCTGAAAAATCTCTGATGACATCATCATTTATTAATTAATTATTTATTTAATTAATTAATTTATTTTTATGTCATTAAATCCCTTTATCTTAATTAAAAATATTTAATTAAGAAATCCCTCCCAAAAATGTTTAAATCTTATTTAAACACTATCTCCTTATTTATTAATTATTTTAATTAATAAATTGACCAAAAATTTCAAAATAAATAATTAATTTATTTTTTGCCCAAAACTTGGCCAATTTCTTTTACACCACTAACCTCTTCCAAAATCTTCTAATTCCTTCTTAATCTCGATTAAAAGGCTAATCCCATCTTTTCTAACCCTAATCCCAAGGCTAAATATTTAATTAAAATTAAATATTTAAATTTCATATTTATTGAAAATATTTCAATAAATATTCCCAAAACTTAAGCTTTTGGAATGAATAAACTTTTATTCCATAAAACCAAGGAGAATTCTAGACTCTTCTAGAATCTTCTCAAATCCAACCTCTTCACCCATCCTAATCCTAAAATCCCCTAATCCTAATCCTAATTTCTCCCTTAACCTTGTCACATTCCCTAAACAAGGTTAGCCAACTCTTAAGCTTACCCCAAAGTCAACAAAGAGGGCTTCCCTTTTTGAAATGCATTGAAGGCATTTAAGGCCTCCTTATCCCTCTTACATGCACTTATGGTGCATTTAAGAAGCCCCTCACCCCTTTCTTACACCCTTTGACCTTAGGCACATTTCTCAAATTGTGCACATTCCTCCCATCTTTCAATCCAATACCCTTGTGACACTTGTCACAAGGAGGTGATCCCTAAACTAGCACAATCCATGTGCTCCCCTTTGAATGAATCTTGGCCTCTCTTAAAGATTCCAATCCTGGCCACTCATTCTTCCTTCCCAAATTCTATAAATACCCCTCCTTTCAAGAGCAAAATCAATTAGCTTACTTTCATTCTCATGCATTGTTATAATGCCATTTTCATGTTAGATCTTAGCAAATCATTCTAATTTAGTTTACTTTCAAGCATTTTAACTCATCATAGCTTAGTAATAATGGATTAACATAGTTTTTATTATTGTTTTGCATAGCATAGCATCATATCACATCTCTATTTGGTCTAAAATCAATCTTAGATTCCTCATCATGTAGCTTAATCTCCATTTAAAACATTTTTGGATCCTTGAGGTCTTAGGGGCAAATCAGGTGTTCTATACCTATTTTTGTGCCATTTTATAGTTTTCATGGATTTCAATTCATCCTAAATGCATTTAGAGTATGCTTCAAGTGCTTAGAGAGAACACCCACATCCCCCTTATCAGAGCAAATCAAACAGTGCTTGGGTGCACCTATTTTTGGTTCAATCTGAGGTGGCTAGCTTAGAGTTTCCTTGTTATTGTTTTGATTGTATGTTAGATTAAACTCTTAACGTTTGATTGATTTAGGCCTTTCAAAGCAGATAACAGGTACCCTCGAAAGCCTTGCTCACATTTACCATTCCATCTAGTCTTCCCTCAATCATCGTGATTGTTCATATATCCTGTTTCACTATTCCTCTATCTTCGCATGCCTTCATATCATTGTAACTTACTGATATCAACACCAAAACACATGTTTCCTTAACTAAGGTCATACATATCTCAAAATTTCTTCCTCTAAGTTCACAAGCCATAATATATCATATGTCATCTATGCTGACCAAAACAATACTGCAGTGTACTGTAACTCTGATTCTATACTTAGTCATTTTCATGACTGTGTCTCCAACACTTATACTCACTTCATGCGATCACTATAACATAAGTGTTTCCATAAATGACAACCCTCAAGTGATCCATAGGGCTCTCAAAATATCACTTGCCAACAATCTCTCCCTTTGGCATTGATGGCAACACTTAGCAAAAAATGACCAAGTGTCCAAAACACTATCTTCCTTCTATTTTTCCGTTCCTATATACATATACATATTATTCTATTTTTTATTTTCTCTTCTTCTCCCCCTTTGAAATCAATGGTAGAGGTACATACAAAAATGCAAAATTTCAAAAGTTTAGGATTTAGTGCTTGCTCACCAATTTTAGAATATCTTGGAAGGAATCTTCCAAGGTCTTTACTTCATCATTCCATTAATTAATCAATAATTAACTGACATGAATCAATCCATTTAGTGCATAAGATGCAATCTTTGTTGCCTTCAACTAAGTGGGTACAAAGTTCATTGAATTCTCAATCTTTTTTATCTCGATGAGATGAGCCTCAATAATTGATAGCCTAGGAGTGATTGGACTCTTTAGCAAACTGAATCTTGCCACTACTCTCCCTTTCTCTGTATCCAAGACATTTAGTTTGTCCAAAATCTTGGATGTCTGCTTATCCATTTCTAACATAGTTTGTGAGGAGGTCTCACAATTTTCCATCATGCTATCCAATGTAGCTATGTCCTTATCTATAATGTCCTCAATATTCTTTATGTGTCTAGTGGGATTGATGCAATAACTATACATTTTTCTTCCTTGTACCACACAGATTTTGGCTTTGATTTTAGTTTCTTTTAGAATGCCCAAGTCCCATGAGATAGACTGGTATACTTCCTTCAACTTCTTTTCAAGGTATCTCTTCTCAGCTTTATCCTCTGTGATCTTCAATAATGACTCATAATGGCTGTCAAAGTTGTCTAGTGCCATGTTCAAGTTCTCAACATCATCCTTTCCTTAAAATGTAAGAGGTGTAGGGAGTATTTTATTCACAGTCTCTACTGCCCTAGCAATCATATTTACCTTCTTATCCCCCTTTTGTTCAATCATAAAATGTAAACAAAAATCTAATATTTAAAAAACTAAAAAACTTTTATTTTAACTAACAAAGTTTAAATTTTAAAAGAACTTTTAAGAGAATTCATTAACGAAGAAAGAGGAATACGATAGATAATAAGGGAAATGAAGGAAAAGTTAAGAATGAAGTTACTTAAATAAATTTTTTCCAATGACCTAAACTTTTTGATTTAAAAAGGAGAAATGTAGGTGCATACAGCAATAAAATTCCAAAGACTCAATGAGATAGGCAAAGTGAAACAGGCAAAGTGAAACGTCGCTGCAAAATATGTGATAGAAAGATATGATGATAAATTATATATAGATAGTAAAATAGAGATAAAAAAGTAACCACTGTGTTTTGAGCAAAAACATAATTATTGGGAGAACAAAACACACATGGCAGAGACGTTAGAAAAAAAGATATGCTTTAAATTATTACAGATGCAATGTTAACAGTGAAGAAAAATTAAGCGCCCAACTTCATTATCGATTTAATACTATAATGAATAATACATCAGAGAACTTGAGATTTTTTATAAAAAAAAATTAGAAATGTTTTGAAATTAAAACAACCAGACTCGTAAATTATAAATTTCAGAGAAGTAATATTTAAAATAAATTAATTAAAATAACAAAGATGAAAAGATTGGAATAAAAAGATTAGATTTTTTATCTTAAATCTGCAAACTAAAACAGAAAGATTATAGTATTTTTAAATCCGTAAATACACTGAGTAAAAAATTTAATGAAACAAATCAAACTTTTTAAACAATTTTTTTGTAATTAAAATAAGATGAGATAAAGATAATCGATTCCCTGCAAAGAAATGTAAGAGCTAAATGAAGCAGATATATAATTATATTTTCTACCAAATAAATCTGAACAGAGACAATTAGAGACTATTCCCTGGAAAACACAGTCAAAAAATATAATGGTTGAACAGAAGGAAATGCATGGCAGAGAATAAACAAAGGACAAAAGTAAATAAATGGCTGATTGTTCCTGATTTAATAGACAAATGGCATAATTTTAGTCCAAAATCTGTAGATTTAAGAGACAAAGAATGATTATAACTATGCAAGAATTGTTCAAAATCTTCCCCTTCAGTCTTTTACCACCATATGTAGGTCCAAAAATAGCTTTGCTGGGAGTAGTTTGGAAATCACCCCAATAGAGAAAGGAGCAGGCCACGCAAGGCAAAGAAAAAGGAGAATATATGTTGCACACTAAGCTAATCTTTTATCGAGATTGATGTATGCTGAGCATATGAGAAATGAAGAGCTGCGTACAAAGCAAAGAATATGATACACACTTAGCAAAGGAAAACTCACACTATGAAGGCCCACACAAATGGAGAAGAAAAAGGTAGATTTAATAGTAGAGGAGGACAACGTGGGATAAAGAAAGAACACTAAACTGATTTGTATAAGACCAAATCACCTCATAATGCTCTATGTTTTGTGTGTATGTGCACATGCAAGCTTGGTGGAACAAGGATAACAAAATATGCTATTAATATAAAAAAATTTGCTCACAACAAGAAGAGATTAGAAAAAAAGAATAAGAGATAGGATTTGGAGAGAACAAAGATATCATTTATCTTCCTCTATTTTTAGGAAAAAAAAATGCAGCTTTCTATTTGTAAAAAAACTGTTAATAAAAAATGTCTACTAGATAGTGGCAAAGAATGGTTGCTGATCTTAAATGGTTGCAAATTTTTCAAAAATTTCCACATGAGAGCTAAATGGGCTCATTCTGTACAAAACCCATATTCCAAATTTTTGAGATTCATTTTTATTTTACTGTAGCATTCAACATAAAATGGACTACTCTTCAATATTTTACTGGGAGCAGATTTAAAAGTAGATTTAAAAGGTATAGAATAGATTTAAATTGAGATTAATTTAGAAACAAATGAATATGAGATAGAATGTAAATCCTGCAACAAATAAAAATGTTAGATATACAGATATATAGAAAAGCGATAGAGCTGCTGAAAAATGAAGGGTGAGAAAAGATTGAACAGAGTATAAACCTACAAATAGAGTTAGATTAAATATATTCAATGAAAATATTAAACATATTAGAGCTCAAATTTGAAAAAAAAAATATGAAGAATAGAGCCAAGATTGAAATGTCTCCAAACCCGCACAAAAAAAATCAATAATGTATCCAATAGATAAACCGGGTTTGGCGGTAAACTAGCCAAACCCAAAAAAATTTCAATTTTTTTCTCTCTTAATCAGATTAGTAAAAAAAAAAATATACTAACAATAAAATCTCTCAAGAGTCTCTGATATTGGAGTGCTCCAAGATATGGTAGCTCCTTCACCTGTACACTCAATAATGGATTAAACCAACCTACTATGATACCATGTTAAAATAAGATTAACAAAATATAGAGTTAGGAAATTGTTTAATCAATGAGCAAGGAAAAGAAAGTTTACCATGAATAATCACAAAACTAGGAGAATTCACCAAAGCACAATGAAACAAGGAGATAATATTTTGAAGGGGAAAAAGCATAAAAAAACCCCGGTGATATAATGAAAGTGGAAAAAAAAGGCTAAGAATGAGAGAGAGAGAGAGAGAGAGAGAGAGCTTAGCTCATACAATGATAATCAAGAAGAAGAAGAATCTCATATCATGAGAGAAGGAGAGCCATCTCTTAATAGAGATGTGAGAGAGGAGTTACATTGTAACTCCCATTTCTATGTATGCCACATTTCACTAGTGTGTGAGACAAGTATAGGATTCCTCATAAGGAGGAATGTCTATTTTCCTTAATAAAAGAAATTATAAATATGACATGTCCTCCCACTTGGACTAGAGGATGAATACAATAGGATACCTTGGTTTATCCTTTAAATACAAATATATACTAAGGAAAGATTAAATTCTAACACCTTTCCTTTGCCTTAGCAAATTCCATGAAGGATAATATCATTAGCTCATCTTCATCCATTCTTTCTGCATCAATGCTCACTAGTTTGGCCATACTTTCCAACAATAGGGTGGAGGAGGTTTCCGGTTCTTGTTTAATCTCAACTCTTACCTCTTCTTATTTTTATGCTCCTATCTCTTCTTTCTATTCTTCCTCTTGTTGTTTTTCCTTCTCTTGTTCTTTCTCTTCCATTTTTTCTTCTATTTGTTCTTCCTCTTTCTTTCCTTCCTCTTCTACTATTATCACACTATCCAAATTTCCTTGAAAATGATCATTTACATCAAGTGAGGTTTCAAGTGATATAGGCACACTAGAAATAAAGAAGTCTGGCTACTTGTCAACTTTTCTTTCTTGTGTACTCTCCTCAGCTATCTTAGAGCTTTTTCCCATTCCTAAAGGTGTAGGATTGATGGCTTTGGGAGGTGAAGTCTTCTCAGGAATGTCGCTCATAAGAATTTGATCCAATGCCTTATGTGTGTCTTCAATTACCTCATCATATTTCCTTGCCATTATCTTTACAAGTCTAGCATTAGTTATCAATAGAGGTTTCAGTTCTTTAATGATTCTCTCCCTTTCCTATATAGATACTACATGCAACATATCTTCAATGGCCTTATTTATTATTGTTTCATCTTCAGTATGAGCCAAATGTTTTCAGATTTCTAACTTGCTAGACAAGTCTTTAGGAATACTAATTTCAATCTCTAACAAATTATTCTTGTAGGCTAAAAAGTTCTCAATCACTATATCTTCAATCACTGATTGATTTTTAGAGTCATGCCTCTCATAGTACCTGTTTAGTGTTTTCAAATTTCCATATTTTATTATTCTTTTCTACAGTATTTTGATATCCGATTTCCATAGTTTTTCTACCTTCTTCTGTTCTACTACTTCTTCTTTCTTTTCTATCACCTTGTCCTCTTTTCTCTTTGTCTCTACCTCAACCTTTTGTTTCTTAGGGCTAATAGGCCTATTTGATCTTGTAGATCTCATAGGAGTGATCACAATTGCATCATCTTGTGCTAACTTCTTAGGAGTGATTGATAAATCAATTACATTAGAAGTAGGACTTACTGTCTTTTCTACTTCATAATGAGGAGGTGCTTCGATCCTCATGCTAGAAGACCCTTTTGTCATCTTTGTCCTTACTTCTTTTAGTTGTTTCCTTGTAGTTCTAACCTTCACTGCAATTTCATCTACCATTTTCTTTATTTTCCTCTTCCTTGTTCCTTTATCTTGTTCCTCTCTAACCTTTGCTAACTTCTCTTCATAGGTTCCCCATCTCTCTTCAGATGTATCTATTTATGATGCTAGCACATGCTCAAATTGCATTGTAATAAACTTAAAACTAACCTCATACCCCATAGGGTAGCACCATTTCTTTCTAGGCTCAACTACTTCAAAGCATACACAATCAGTTTCAACCATGAAACATATTGTGTCCTCGTATTTCTCAACTAAATCCTCAGGAATCCTATAGCTCTCCTTCATTTTCCTTTGAAGAATCTTATTCATTGCAAACAACTCACTATCTACCCAATTTTTATTTTCTCTCTAGTAGCTCTCTGATATTTGGATACTAGTAGGTACATTATCCTTCCATGCTCTAGGGTGCATTCCAGGAAAATTGTGCTCAATGTGAATGTACATGTGAACCAAGAGTGAACCAAATCTGAATGATTTTTACTCATCTTTCTTAATAATTCTCACATTCTCCAAGAATTATTGTGCTAGGATCTCGCATAGGTTATACTTTGTGTTTTTCTTTACCATTCTGTAAGACATCATGATTACCCCTGCTAATTCAGAATTAGGCCTACTATTGTAGTATAACTTATATCTTAGTAGCATTTCTACCAATCTCACATCTTGCTAAAATATGTCATTCATAGTCATCGCTCTCTTGTCCCATTTGGACTGAGTTAGGTTTTCTACTTGTTTCTTGATTTTTTTTCTTCCACTGGGAGGGCTCCAATGTTTTCTAACCCAATTATTTCATGAGTCAGTTGGCTACACATCTTTATAGGCTACTCTCCTATCTAGATAAACTAATCATAGATTCTATTTAGTATGATCTTGAGCCATTAAGTCTCGTAGAATTCATTTAGGAGGGTTAGCTTAATGATTGATTGGTCTTCCAAGTGTTTAAACTCTTCCTTCATTTTCCCATCATCTTCTATCATTTCATCTATCTCCATATATATCTCTGCATCCCCTATGGTCTCATACTTACAATGAATGTAAGCCCTAATTGATGGAATATGGATGAAGTGACTGAGAGGGGGGGGGGGGTGAATCAGACAACCATAAATCTTGATTATTAGTTCTTTGCAGATCCCTTAGGATATCTTAACACTGTTATTTGTTTTGGCACTCGGTAAATAGATTGCAGTAACTTTGAAGATGCAGAAAGTATTATCAATATTATCTTTAGATATTCATCAAAACATGTATATGATTGTGAAAGCAATTAAGAACACAAGAGACACAAGATTTAACGTGGAAACCCAATATGGGAAAAACCACCAATGTATCTAGATACTGATTTTCACTTTTCTGAAGTGATGCCCGGTTAGAAGCCAACCCGGTGAAAGGTTACAAAACACACTGTTAGGTGTGACCTTGTTAGAGGATTTAAAACACCCTGCTAGGAGTGGCCTGGTAAGAGGTCTTGAAAACAATTCAATGGAATTGTCACCTTGTTAGAGGATTTATATTATGGTTGTTAAACCAACTCGGTTAAGAGATTTAGAATTCACTGTTACAATGATAAGAAGGTAACAATGAAAAAGTGACCTGTATAATAATGCAACTGTCTTGCTGATTACAGATCTCTGTTCTGCATAATTCTGATCCTTTCTGATCGAATAAATCTCTGCTGCTCCTCAAGGATATCTGAACATCCTTCACAAGTTCGCATATACCTTTCCTTCTTTTCTTCTGTAAATCTTCTGCTATATTGTTATTTACTTTTCACTTTTGACCTTTTATTTATATGATTTTGGATTAGTCAAATCGACATTATTTAGTATAACAGTCGGCTGAATTAAGTAAACTCTATTTGCAAAAATCCTTCAAGGGCCGACAGTGCTCGGTGATCATATCTTTCTATAATCTTTCGGTGACCGAGGGAACTCGGTAAACACCGACAATTCTTTACCTTTGATAACCGACTGAACTCGGTAAACACTATCTTTTCTTCGGCAACCGAGTGAACTCGGTAAACACTATCTTTTCTTCGGCAACCGAGTGAACTCGGTAAACACTATCTTTTCTTCGGCAACCGAGTGAACTCGGTAAACACTAAATATTCCTGACTGGTAGACCGACTGAGCTCGGTAGAGGCTGATTGCTGCGGACTATGACATAGTGTGACATCAAAGACAATACATAATTGAGTAGCAATTTCCTTCAGACAATTGTTTCCAACAATCTCCCTCTTTGGCATTGATGGCAACACAATATGTCATATCATAAGAAATTTGAAAGAGTTAGCTCGGTTTAGATTCAAATCTCCCTCTGTCAGCAAACTTCCTGTATCCTGAAAATTTCTCCTTCTGACTATTTGAAAATTTCTTGAAGTAATAGTAAAGACATAGCAAACACTCCCTCTTTGACAACATATGCCAAAGATAATTCACATAGTACCGGTGAAAATTAATGTACCTCAAGTACTGATTCATATGCAATGATTCCTTTAATATGCTGCATCAACAAGTTGATTTTCAATCATGTTCTGGTTGATGCATCACTAAAACTGTATTTAGTGAGCCTCGGATAGGGGAATGACCCCTAACTTACCTCTTAGATACATAAATGCATCCTTAGGTAATGGTTTGGTAAAAATGTCTGCAATCTGTTCTTTTGTATGAATATATTCTAATCTGATTTCCTTGTCCTGCACCAATTCTCTGACAAAGTGATATTTAATAGCAATGTTCTTGGTTTTGGAATGCATCACTGGATTCTTAGAAATGTTTATTGCACTGGTATTGTCACAAAATATAACAACTGGTTCTTTGATTTCAACCTTCATACCTTCTAATAGCTGTTTAAACCAAACAATATTTGAACAGTTTACTGCAGCAGCAACATATTCTGCTTCAGCTGTGGATTGAGATGTGCAATTCTGCTTTTTACTAGTCCAGGATACCAGTCTTTTTCCAAGAAAAAATGCTCCACCACTTGTGCTTTTTCTGTCATCAATGTTTCCTGCCCAATCAGCATCAGTAAACACTTTCAAGTCTAGATTGCCTCCAAATTTATACCACAAACCATACTCTTCAGTTCCTTTTAAGTATCTTAAGATTCTTTTGATTGCCATCATGTGATTTTCCTTAGGTTTTGCTGAGAATCTAGCTACTATACCGACTGCTAAGGCAATATCAGGTCTTGTATGTACCACATACTGTAATTTTCCAATCATAGATCGGTATAGGGTCTGATCAACTTCTTTTGAATCATCATTTTTGGTAAGTTTCAGTCCAGTACACATGGGTGTACCAACTGGTTTTGAATCTTCCATTCCAAATTTCTTAAGTATCTCCTTAATGTATTTGGATTGAGTAATGTATATACCATTTTTGCTTTGCTGAATTTGAAGACCAACAAAGAATTTTATTAAACCAAACATAGACATTTCAAATTCTCTGTTCATTTGTTCTGAAAATTCTTTGCACTGATCCTCATTCCCTGTAAATATAGTATCATCCACAAATATTTCTACCAATACAATTTTGTCATCCGGTCCTTCTTTAATATACAGATTGCTGTTATCATTAGCTCTTTTGAAATTAATCTGAATCAAATAGTTATGGAGTCTTTCATACCATGCTCTAGGAGCTTGTTTCAAACCATACAATGCTTTGTGTAACCTGCAGACCATGTCCCTTTTGTCTGGATCAACAAAACCTTCAGGTTGTTCAATGTAGACTTCTTCATCAAGAATTCCATTGAGAAATGCAGATTTTATATCCATCTGATATACCTTAAATCCTTTGTGTGCTGCATAAGCAAGTAGAGTTCTTACACCTTCTAATCTTGCAACAGGAGCAAAAGTTTCTCCATAATCTATACCTTCTTCTTGAGAGTAACCTTTACATACCAGTCTAGCTTTATTTCTAGATACTTGACCATCTTCATTCAGTTTATTTCTGAATACCCATTTTGTTCCAATTACATTCTTATCTTTAGGTCTAGGTACAAGAGTCCAAGTTTTGTTCTTTTGTATTTGTTCTAATTCTTCATTCATTGCTTCAATCCAACTTTCATTCTCTAATGCATCTTTGATATTTCTAGGTTCAAAATTAGTAAGTAGACATGTACCTTTTAGCTTGCTTCTTGTCATAGTGCCATCTGATTTGTTTCCAATGATTTGATCTGGTGTATGATGTCTTCTGACATATTTGGCTAGTATAGGTTCCTTGCCTTTTGAATGAATCATGCTGTTGTCTTCTAGGATCTCTTCTTCAGGTTGCTCGGGCTCGGTAGATATTTTCTCGGTAACTTCAGGCTGAGACTCGGTCTGAATTTCTTCCTGTGACTCGGTAACTGTGCTTGGCTCGGTAGATATAGCTTCCTTATTGATAGTTGTGTCTGTCAATGTTTCAGGTTCAATGTAAACGAATCTTCTGTAGTTCTCAGGTTCCCTTTTGCTTTCTTCCTTAGTCTTTTCTGCAAACTCATCAAATTTCACATGTATACTTTCTATGACTTTGTGAGTAGATAAGTTCAGACATTTGTATGCCTTGCTTTTGCTAGAATATCCTAGGAATATTCCTTCATCACTTTTCACATCAAATTTATTTCTTCTGGATTCTTTTAAGATATAACACTTGCTACCAAATATTTTCATATAACTTACATTAGGTTTATAGCCATACCATAATTCATAAGGAGTTTTGAATGTGTCTTTCTTCAGTTGTACTCGGTTCAAGGTATGGACTGCAGTGCTGATAGCTTCCTTCCAGTATTTTATAGCGATGTTTTTTTTCTATCATTAGAGTCCTTGCACAATCCATAATAGATCTGTTTCTTCTTTCTGCTATTCCATTCTGCTCAGGAGTTCTAGGAGCTGATACCTGTCTTTTGATTCCTCTTTCAATGCAGAAGTTGTTAAAATCATGGGAGATGAATTCACCACCTCTGTCTGATCTTAAGCATTTCAATCTTTTCCCTGTTTCTTTTTCTACTCTTGCTAAGTACCATTTGAACTTTTCAAATGCCTCTGATTTTTCTCTTAAATACATAACAGTCATCATTCTAGAATAGTCATCAACGAAAAGAATAAAGAATTTATCTCCAGTATAGCTTTGTATTCCAATAGGTCCACATAAATCAGTATGCACAATTTCCAAAATTTCTTTAGACTGATAGTTCTTACTTTTGAAACTAGTTTTACTCATTTTGCCAATCTGACAATTCTTACATAGACCAGTGTCAGGTTTCTTCAAAGTAGGAATGCCTCTAACCTTCTTGAATTTGCTTATTTTTATCATGTTATCAAAATTCACATGACACAACCTTTTGTGCCATAGCCAACTTTCTTCTATTTGAGCAATAAGGCATGAATATTCATTGAGATCAAGATAAAATAGGTTACCTTTTGTTTGTTTGCCTGATCCAATGAGTTTTCCTTTTTCATCCAGCAGTCTTGCTTGACCATTCATGAATTCAACCTTGAAACCAGTGTTGATTAGCTGTGCTACACTTAGAAGATTATGTTTTAGTCCTTCAACCCAGTAAGCATTATCACATATGAGTTCTTTGGTTAATGAGATTCTTCCTTTTCCTTTTATACAACAAGGTTCATTGTTTCCAAATCTTACATTACCATTGTCACAGTCTTCTAGATATTCAAATTTTGTCTTATCACCAGTCATGTGGTGTGAACATCCGCTGTCTATTATCCATATATCATCCTTGCTTATATGAGAAATAAGTGCTATCTTATCTTCATCATCATCAGATTCATCTTTTATAGCAATAAAGACAATTTCTTCTTCACTATCATCAGAATCTTTAGCCATAAAACATGATTTCTTACCTTTATCCTTGTATGATTTGAAATTCTTTTTGCCATAGTACTTGTGACTTCTCTTTTCTTCCTTGACTTGCTTGTTTGGGCACCTAGCTGCAATATGTCCAATTTCTTCGCATGAAAAATAGATTAAAGGAGTTTTACCTTTATATTTACCTTTCCCTCTGGAGTACTTCTTTGCAAGTAATGCTTCTACAATTTCAAGATCACTATCAGAACTTTCTTCTGATTCCTCTTCACTGTCTGTCTGAACTTCTTTAATTTTCTTGTTTTTCTTTAGTGAAACCTTGGCCTCAAATGCTGATTCAATATTTTTGGAACTAGGAACATAGTTGTCATAATTGTCTAATTCAAAAGCTGTCAATCTTCCAACTAAAGCATCCAAGGTTATACTGTGGTTTGCTTCACATCTTCTTTCTTGAATAGCTGATACTCTTATTGCATAGATAGGAAGTAGTGTTCTTAGTACCTTACTTATAACAGTTTCATCTGAGATTGTTCCTCCAAAAGCTCTAATTGCACTTACACTTGCTTTGATTCTTTCAACATATTTTGCGATGTTTTCATCTTCCTTCATATTCATCTTATCAAACTGTCCTCTTAGGCTTTCTGCTTTGGCTCTCTTCACATTTGCATCACCACCATGCATTTTCTTCAGTGCCACCCACATTTCATATGTAGTAGTGCAGTCTTTAATATCATCAAATTATTCATAGCTGAGAGCAGATGCAATGTCTATCATCATGGTGTTGTGAGTCTTTTTATCTGCAATGTCTTCAACAGTTAATGCGCCATTAGGAATTGTGTATTCTTCATCAATGTATTTGCATCCTGAATCACCAATGGAAGCCAGATGAAGTCGCATGAGACCTTGCCATGCTGAAAAGTTATCTCTGTTAAGCTTTGGAATTTCCCTCTTGTAAGACATCCTGATCTTTAGCTTAGGTCTTTGAAACCTTTCCTGCAAGCATCAAAAGCTCTGATACCAATTGATGGAATATGGATGAAGTGACTGAGAGGGGGGGGGTGAATCAGACAACCATAAATCTTGATTATTAATTCTTTGCAGATCCCTTAGGATATCTTAACACTGTTATTTGTTTTGGCACTCGGTAAATAGATTGCAGTAACTTTGAAGATGCAGAAAGTATTATCAATATTATCTTTAGATATTCATCAAAACATGTATATGATTGTGAAAGCAATTAAGAACACAAGAGACACAAGATTTAACGTGGAAACCCAATATGGGAAAAACCACCAATGTATCTAGATACTGATTTTCACTTTTCTGAAGTGATGCCCGGTTAGAAGCCAACCCGGTGAAAGGTTACAAAACACACTGTTAGGTGTGACCTTGTTAGAGGATTTAAAACACCCTGCTAGGAGTGGCCTGGTAAGAGGTCTTGAAAACAATTCAATGGAATTGTCACCTTGTTAGAGGATTTATATTATGGCTGTTAAACCAACTCGGTTAAGAGATTTAGAATTCACTGTTACAATGATAAGAAGGTAACAATGAAAAAGTGACCTGTATAATAATGCAACTGTCTTGCTGATTACAGATCTCTGTTCTGCATAATTCTAATCCTTTCTGATCGAATAAATCTCTGCTGCTCCTCAAGGATATCTGAACATCCTTCACAAGTTCGCATATACCTTTCCTTCTTTTCTTCTGTAAATCTTCTGCTATATTGTTATTTACTTTTCACTTTTGACCTTTTATTTATATGATTTTGGATTAGTCAAATCGACATTATTTAGTATAACAGCCGACTGAATTAAGTAAACTCTATTTGCAAAAATCCTTCAAGGGCCGACAGTGCTCGGTGATCATATCTTTCTATAATCTTTCGGTGACCGAGGGAACTCGGTAAACACCGACAATTCTTTACCTTTGATAACCGACTGAACTCGGTAAACACTATCTTTTCTTCGGCAACCGAGTGAACTCGGTAAACACTATCTTTTCTTCGGCAACCAAGTGAACTCGGTAAACACTATCTTTTCTTCGGCAACCGAGTGAACTCTGTAAACACTATCTTTTCTTCGGCAACCGAGTGAACTCGGTAAACACTAAATATTCCTGACTGGTAGACCGACTGAGCTCGGTAGAGGCTGATTGCTGCGGACTATGACATAGTGTGACATCAAAGACAATACATAATTGAGTAGCAATTTCCTTCAGACAATTGTTTCCAACACTAATGTCTTCAACATGTAACACATTCTATGGAGTTTGCAAAAATGCTCCTTCCAGATCATCCTCACAAGAGTTAAGCAGGTGCCTCTTAAAATTATACCTTGGTCTATCAATAATATCATATATGATAGGTGCATCCATAGCTTCTGATAGAGTATATGATCTAAATACCTTGAATATGCCGAATTCTAGAACTTCTTCTTCAATCGATCATGCAATGTGGTTGCTAGGTGGCTGATGTGCTTCTTAACTCTACTCTCCTTGGTTGTTGCTTATCAAATGGTGAATAAATAATGTGCTTCAAGGTATTTTATCCATCTCAAGGTGAGTAAATGCATTTATCATAGTTAGCTCAACTTTGCACACTGTCAAGTCAAACATAAATCTCATGCTCATAGGATATGAATCTCCAAGTGCTATGATCATAGATATAGACTCCATAATGTCTTTATACACCATATCTAATCTTGCATGATCTTATTCCACATAATCAGGGGTTGGATAAAATTTGTTATCTGCATCCAATGCTCCCCCTAAGGCCATGCTCGACCTTTTAGGTTGATGTAGTAATGTTAAAATCTTGCAAAGACAATAACATCTACTATCTCTCAATGAACCAATGCCTTATTGAAATCATTTACTTTCCATATCTTCCCATCATCTTCATCTGTTGGTTTCTTGAAATGATTCTTGAACTCATCTATGTACTCACTAAGATTTTTACCACTGTCACCAATATTCTTCTTTATAACCACAAGTGGTGGTCCTCTTCTATTATCCATTCCATTATCCCTGAAAAACTTTGCTATGGGTCTTAATTTGTTGCATTTGAAACATGTAGGTGATCTTTTGTCCTGATTAACCTGCAACTTACAATATTTTATAGTATGCCAAAGTTATTGCATTTGTAGCATGTGATCTTTGCTATTGATTCTTCTCTATTGTAATCTTGTTTTCTTCTTGATTGATCAGGTTTCCTATATTATTCTTTCTTATGTCCATATGCATAATAATTATAACAATAACTAGTAAAGGGTTTGAGAGGACCTTTACTTTTGCAATCTCTTTTTACGTGTCCAAGTTTGTTGCATCCAAATCATCTACCTCTAAAAGGTCTAATCTTATCTTTAGGTTCTTCAAAAGTGGATCTATCTTTAGTCTTCACTTCATGTGATTCTTCACGAACTTCTTAGAACATTCTCCTTCATTGTATCCAATTCCATGTCTCCTTTAGGTTTTTGTCCCTCTCTTTGCTCATTAATTTTATCACTACTCATGTGTAACTTCTTAATGTGTAATTTGGATTGAGTGAGTTGACCTTTTATGTTCTAATTATATTTCTCCTATTCTAGGCATTTGTCCTTGTAGTGATCAAGTTCTATCTGCATCTCTCCTATTTGTATGTTTGATTCTTTTAGAGTCTATTTAACTTTGTATCTTGCATCCTTTTCATGTTGAATCTCTTTAATCATCAGAAGATTAATTTATTCTTTTTCTTGCTCCAAATTTTTTACTTGGTCTGATGTGTCATTATATGAATCCTCCTTGATTTTTTCCATTAGGCCTTGTCTTTGAATTCTTGAAAGTTCAAGTTGTTCCTTTAGTTTCTTGATAAAATCTTATGCTCTTCTTAATTTGAATCTCAAATCACCATTCTCATCCTTTTCTTTATCCAAGTCATCAAGTGTTGCTTCAAAGTTCTCTTACAAACTTTTTGAATCCATTTTGATCTCCCTTAAATTTTTAGGCTTTCTCTCCAAGGGCCAATAACTCTGATACCAATTATTAGGATTAAGTAATACTGAGAGGGGGGATGAATCAATATTACAACACTTCAATTTAAACTTAAACCAATTGCAAATAAACCATATGAATGCTGAAATGAAAAGAACATAAACACATAAAAAATAACTCATAACACCATTATTTATTTTTGAGGAAACCTTGGCCAAGGGAAAACCCCGGTGGGGATGGTACCTAGAACTATGCACTAAAATATAGAATCTCTATTAGGAGATCTAGCCCTGTTAGGAGCTAAGTATTACATAGTATATTTCCTTATTAGAGGAATATAAACCCTATTAGGGGTATACAAAAATCCTATTAAAGGTATATTGAACTTATAGCTCTTACAATCAAAATTTTGTTACAAAAGTGTTCTTCAATAATGAACAATACAAGCATCTGCTATGCTTTGATAGTTCCAGTTATGTTTCACAATAGCCTCTATCAATCACTGATCTCACATCTACTATCATTCATCACTAATATCCCAAATTCACATTCATCACCTCATCACATACTTCACACTTATTGCTTCCACAAAACACTCTATACTTATATCTATTCTGCCATCTAGTCGGCTCTCAAATACAACACAAAACATAATAATTACTTATGCAAATAATAAATAATGAGTCAGTGATCTTATATTACCAAAGTGTTAGCAATATACAATCTTCATCTAACTTAGCACGTTACCATTCCATATAGCCTTCCCTCAATCATCACGATTGTTCATATATCCTGTTTCACTGTTCCTCTGTCTTCGCATGCCTTCATATCAATGTAATTTATTGATATCAACACCAAAACACATGCAACCTTAACTGAAGGTCATACATTGTTAATATTATTTAGAACAATAGAGAGGGGGGGTGAATCAGCTATTCTCAGGTCCAGATGTACCAATTGAACTTTTAAACACTTCAACAATCTTAGATCTAATCACCAACACAACTCGGTCTCTAAAGTATATATACCAGAAACATATAACATGCAGTCCACTGTCCAAAAGTAATTAACTTGTAGAATATAGAAACATTCACAAAAGTATAACACTAGGATTTATAGTGGAAACACAATTTAGGAAAAACCACTTTGTAACATGTTACTGATATTTTCACTCTTCTGAAGTGAGCTCTTTGAAAAGCCAACCTTGTTAAAGGTTTACAAACACAATGCTAGGTGTGACCCAGTTAAAGGATTTAAACACTGTCAAAAGTGACCTGGTTAAAGGATTTAAGTACATTCCATTAGAATTCCACCTTGATTAAAGGATTTAAAAAATGACTGTTAGGTCAACCTTGATTAAAGGATTTAGACTGATATAATGATTCGAAAGTAGCAGTAGTTTCTGATCGAAAAAATATACTATTGGAAATATTCAAGACTAGCTAGGTTACTGAGAGGGGAGGGGTGAATCAATAACTTCAAAAATTTTACAAATTTTAGATCTCAACCATTTTCTCAATAACATTAGATTGATAAGCTAATTGTATGTATGAGTAATAGAAAGAATAAAACATTCATAACACTTTGAACACAGAGATTTGGTAACCCAGAAACCTTCCAAATAGAAAGTAACACTGGGGTGGGGATGAAACCCACTAAAATTCAATACTGCAGTATAAAGTTTTCCGGTTAAGGCTTACAATGATCAGTTCTGATGATCTGCCCTGTTAGGAGCAATAAGGACTGCTAGGTCCACCTTGTTAGAGGATTTACAAACATACAAAGAAGTATGCACTCGGTTAAGAGATTTTTTGCAAAGACTATTAAGTCTACCTGGTTAAAGGATTTGGGGCTGATTCACCTATTAGGATGAAATAGTAGATCTCTTACTTGCAACTGTACTTCCCAGTTGTAATTCTCTGATGTACTGATCACCTTTTGTGATAGATATGTCTCTGCTACTTCTTATACTGTTGTATCCCTTTGTAATTCGCTTACCTCTACCTTTCTTCTCTTTTTTGCTTCTCCCTTTTTTCACACTTTGGATATGATACAAAACATTGTTTATATATCAATCCAAAATAATTACAAAATAATAGAAAAGTCAGCTCTAAACAAGCAAACACAAGTATTACTGAGTCGGCCCAAATATAGTGACTTGGTTACTACAAACTAACTCGGTGACTTTCTGATACTTGGCATCCACTGCGTTACTCGGCATTGTCATGCACTTGGTAGAAGTGGAGGCTCGGTCCATACTAACCACTCGGTTGTAGTTTCAAAATTAGTATATACTGGAGACTTGGTAGATATAGTGTCACTCGGTAGAGATCGAATTCCCTATTTACCATACTCTCACTCGGTAAACACTGTTCATCTCATCACTCGGTAAACACTGTTCTGCTCCATAAACATGCAAAGTTTGAATAAGTGTTGTCACTAATGACAATCATACTTAATGCCAACAATCTTCCCCTTTGGCATTAGTGACAAAAACACTTATTGCCCAAAAACAAAAAAAATCATGCTGAATTTGTCTCTTTTTAAATTTTTTTTATCTTTGTCATACTGTTGTATATACATTTCATGTCTCCCCATATAGTATATATACAAATATCTTGTATCACCTCATACTCATATTTCCTATTTATATTTTCTCCCCCTTTCATATCTCATATATCTTATATACATTTTCCCCCTTTTTGACAATAATGCCAAAGGTGTATATACAAATATTTTACATGGAGATGCCAAAATGTGAGAGAAAATCAGAGTGTACCTTACTTATTAATGCTGGAGTTCTATCCCAATTCTCTTGCAGAATCTTGCATGTATGGAGTGCAACTTGGATTTCTGCAGAGAGTTCAATCATGTGATCTGCAATTGAAAACTGATTGTCACAGATTAATGTTTTTGAGTATGCAATATGCTTTTGCATTGTATCCATGATGGGAAGGATCATGTTCTAAATATCTATTAATGTTGATCTGATCCTTGCATCTTCTCTCAATAATTCTGACTGCTTATTAGATAGGAATCTGACTATCATATGATGTGCAGAGCTTGAACTAGGTTCAAGTTGCAACTTTTGTGCACTGATCTTCAGATCCTCATCAATCTTATTTATTTTGTCTTTGATCTCCTTTGAGAACTCAACAACATTATAGACTTTGATAAAAAGAGATGTTACCTTGGAATGGGAGGACTCAATGCTAGTCAAAATTGAAGATAACCCTTCCTGATTGATAGCTATTTGCTGAGCAATGTGCTCAAGCACTTCATTATCAAACTTCTTCTCAGCCTTCTCAAGCAACTTGTTTATTCCAGAGGAATCATCATTGAACTTGTTAACTGCTTCTGCCAACTGCAACAAAATGTGTTGAGAGGAATCAACTTCAACACCTATAGCTTCTATCAAAATGTTCTTGGCATCCTCAATGATCTTATATTCCTTATCTCTTTCTTCTTTTAGTTTCTTCTGCTTTGCTTTCTTTTGGAGGAGTTCACCAACTGTTTGCATTTGATCTGCAGTGAGGTTTGCAAAATCTAACTGGGGAATTTCTATCTCCTCATCTAGATCTATACCTTCTACTACACTCTTGCTCAAAAATTTTGTACTTGGTTAAGTCTTTATACTTAATGCTTTTGTAGTAGAAATTATGGTAGACATAGTAGGACTTGTAGTGAAAACTGATAAACTTCCAACTAATGGGATGCTAATTGGAATATTTGATAAACCAAAAATTGAAGTATTTACAACTGTAGAATCTGAAGTACTTACTACTGAAAAAGTCAAAATTGAAGAAGGTACAAAAGACTGCAACTCGGTGGAAGAAGGAGGCTAAAGCTTGGTAGATGAAGTGGTAGCCACTTCTGTTGTTGATACATTGAGCTGTGCTAGTGATGCAGGAGCATCCTGGGTGTAAGAGCAATCTTGCATCACCCAAAAATATTTCTATTTTTGAATTCAATAAGGGCTATCCTGTGCAGAGCTGCTATTTATGGAAAGTTACTATTTTTGGTAATTTTTGTATGTGCTCAGAATGATCTGATTTCTTTCTTGGAGGTTCATTTTGGTCATATAAGTCTGCCAGTAAAGTTTCATTTCCAGATCAAGTGTATGTTGGAAGATATTGAAGATTTTCGGTATTGGCAGCAGGGTACAGAAACTTTGAACTCAGTTTTGAAGGCTTTAGAGGCCCCGGATGAGGTCGAAAATTTGGGTGACAAGCCCTTGCGCCGGTCAAGCCTGTAGAGTGCTTCGCGGCATTTTTGAAATGGGGTTATAATAGTCAATCGGGTCAACTGGTGATGACTTATGATCTTCGGAAGTCGGGTCACCTGAAATGGCGGAAAATAATTTTCCTTCAAAATTTCTGTTCGGGTTTCAAAAGTTATTTTGAGCTGACTTTGATGTAATAAATTGAAAAATAAAATAATTCTAAGTTTGGTCGGCCCTTAGGGTTAAATTTCTGGAACCTTCTCGGGCGGTGGAAATTGCCTATATAAGGAAGGCTGTATTATTGTCTTAGGTAGTTCAGAATAGTTCTGGGTAGTAGATCTGGGTAATAGCTCGAGGCTTTGTCCTATAGAATATTGTAAGGGAATGCCCATGTGGCTTTGCAGATTGTAATTCTGAAAGTTTGTAATTCCACATTTGTGGAGATAATAAGAAGCCAATTTTCTGTTCTTGCATATTGTTGTTGTTTCTCTATTTCTGTTATATGTTTTTGGTATTAAGGGGAGCACCCTTCATCAAGTGGTATCAGAGCAGGTTTTCTTGAGTGTGTAAACAGATCGCCGACTGTGAGGCAGTTTGCACCAGGACCGTGGTTAGGGTTTCAGCGCGCATCGTGAAATGCCTCCACAAAGAGAACGTGGCGGAAGACCTAGTGTTGTGACACCTGAGGTTAGAGAGTTGCAGAGACAAGTGTGAGCATTGCAAGAAGAGATTCGTAGAGGAATGAATCTTAATGTCAGAGATGAAAGTGAGGATGAAGCCGAAGAAGAATATCAAGAAGGAGAAGTCAAAATTGTGAACCAAGAGGAAGAAAGACTTTTTCGGGTGATTTCCAAGATTGGGAAAAGACCTAAGATTGAGGTTCCTACATTTTCCAAAAATCTTAACCCAGAGGAATTGATCGACTGGATCAATGAATGTGAGGAATATTTTGAGTATGAAGATGTTGAAGATCCTGACAGGGTCAAATTTGCGAAGGCCAGATTGAAAGGTCATGCGAAGATCTGGTGGCAAGAAATTCAATTGGAGCGAAATAGAAGAGGGAAAGATAAAATCACAAGATGGGATCGGATGGTGGATAAATTGAAGCGACAGTTCATTCCTGTTGATTATGAGCTTGACCTACTAAAGAAAATGCAGAGTTTGAAGCAAGCAGGAAGATCTGTTCAGGAGTATACAGAGGAGTTCTATCGACTTCTCATCAGAACAGGCCATGCAGAAGCTGATAAGGAGAAAGTTGCCCGATACCTTAATGGGTTAAGGCCAAGCATCCAGGAGGAGCTGAATCTGGTTCGAATGAACAGTATTGAAGAGGCATACCAGTTTGCCCTAAAAGTAGAGGAAAAGCTGAACAAGAAGTTTGAGAGCAAACAAAATGGAAGAGGTCACGGTGGATGATCTGGTGGACGGTCATATGGTGGCCGAAATGAAGATCCGAAAAAGAAGGATGAGGCCAGTAGTAGTCAGAATCAGCGAGGAAATAATTCCAATCGCTTCCAGGATCAAAATAATAGAGATCAAAGAGGAAGAGGACAAGGATCTGGAAGAGGAGGCTTCTGTGGAACATGTTTTCACTGTGGAGAAGAAGGTCATAGGGCATTTGAATGTCCTCAGCGCCAAGGCAGAACAGACAGGAGAAATGAAGGCCAGGCCAGAGTTGCACATGTAGATGAAGATGCCAGATCATCAAATTCTGAAGATGCTGAAAGAGGAGAAACGTTGATTAACAGAAGAGTCTTGTTGAGTGGTGAGAATGAACCTGAGCAAAGGAGGAGCCTGTTTCGCACTAGATGCAAGTGTGAGGGTAAATGTTGTGATGTGATTATCGATAGTGGAAGCACTGACAATTTGGTGTCAGAAGAGATGGTGACAAAGTTGAAGCTCAAGAGACAGAAACACCCACATCCATATCGGATTGCCTGGGTACAGGATGACCACAAGGTCATGGTCAATGAACAATGCCTGGTGAAGTTCAAGATTGGCGAATACCAAGATGAGGTATTGTGTGATATCATATCTATGGATGCATGTCATATGTTGTTGGGTAGACCATGGCAGTTTGACAGATGTGCTGTACATGATGGTCGTGCGAATACCTATTCCCTGACAAAGGATGGAGTGTGACATAAGCTAAAACCATTGAAGGAGACTGCAGAAAAGGTATGTGGTAATACAAGGATAACTTTTGTTGATGGAAGAAATTTCCTAGATGGTATGAGGCATGAGCATGTATGTTTTGCTTTAATCCCAAAAGCTGGTAAAGAGGAAGTAGAAGATGTTCCTGTAGAAGTTGCAAATTTGTTGAATGAGTTTCAGGATATTGTATCCGATAACGTGCCTGATGGATTACCACCAGTCAGGAAGATCAGTCATCAGATAGATTTGATCCCAGGAGTGAGTTTGCCGAATAAGGTAGCACACAGAATGACACCTGCAGAAAGTGAGGAGTTGAACAGACAAGTACATGAACTGTTACAGAAAGGATTAATCCGTGAGAGTCTGAGTCCCTATGCTGTACCAGCAGTATTGGCACCAAAGAAGAATGGAGAATGGAGGATGTGTACAGATTCTAGGGCAATAAACAAGATCACGATCAAGTACAGGTTTCCATTGCCACGAATGGATGATATTATGGACTGTTTGAGTGGAGTTGTGTATTTTTCAAAGATAGATTTGAAGAGTGGATATCATCAGATTCGGATCAGAGAAGGAGATGAATGGAAGACTGCATTCAAGACAAAGGAAGGACTATATGAGTGGTTAGTCATGCCTTTTGGGCTAACCAATGCACCGAGCACTTTCATGCGGCTCATGAACGAGGTTCTGAAAGAATTTTTGGGTAAGTTTATCATTGTTTACCTAGATGATATTTTGATTTTTAGCAAGACATTGGAGGAACATATGATGCATATTCGTATGGTGTTTGAGAAGTTGAGAGAAGAGAAATTGTTGATTAATTTGAAGAAGTGCAGTTTTGTGAAGAAAGAGTTAGTGTATTTGGGATTTGTAGTTTCAGCAGAAGGTCTAAAAATGGACCCAGAGAAGGTACAGGCTATCCTTGAATGGCCTACTCCAAGGAGTGCTACTGAGGTAAGATCTTTTCATGGTCTAGCTAGCTTTTACAGAAAGTTTATCAAAATTTTTAGCAGTATTTGTGGACCCTTGACTGAAACAATGAGAGGGGATAGAAAAGAGTTTAAGTGGACTAAAGGAGCAGAAAAGAGTTTTCAATTATTGAAATAAAAAGTTACAGAACAACTTGTTTTAACACTTCCAGATTTTAATAAGGTGTTTCAAGTAGATTGTGATGCTAGTGGTACTGCAATAGGAGCTGTTATGAGCCAAGAAGGTAAACCTATTGCTTATTTCAGTGAGAAGTTAAATGATGCCAAGAGGAAGTATTCTATTTATGATCAGGAATTTTATGCTATAGTTCAGGCATTAAAGAAGTGGAGACATTATCTACTTCCTAAGGAGTTTGTTTTGTATACTGATCATCAAGCTTTGCAATATTTGAATAGTCAAGGAAAATTGAATCAAAGGCATTTGAAATGGGTTGAGTTTTTGCAGAGTTATACATTTGTTTTGAAACACAGGAGTGGAAAGTCTAATAGGGTTGTAGATGCTCTTAGCAGAAGGCAACTATTGCTGACAGAAATGCAGATTGAAGTGGTTGGGTTCAAGGAACTCAAGAATTTGTATCCAGAGGATCCTGATTTTGGTGAAGCTTGGAAGGCTTGTACAGAACCTGTTACTCTAGACAGGATGAAATGGCTAGATTTTATCATCCAATATGATATGTTATTCAGAGGGAGTCAGTTGTGCATTCCATGAAGTTCTATGAGGGAGAATCTCATCAAGGAGAAGCATAGCGGAGGATTGGCTGGACATTTTGGTCGTGATAAAACCCTTGCTTTGGTTGGTGAGAATTATTATTGGCCACAATTGCAGCAAGATGTGAAGAAGTTTGTACAGAGTTGCAGAGTATGTCAGATGGCGAAAGGAGTGAAGCAGAATACAGGGTTGTATCAGCCATTACCTATACCAGAGAAGCCTTGGGAGGATATCAGCATGGACTTTGTTCTTGGTTTACCGAGGACACAGTGGGGACACGATTCAATTTTTGTGGTGGTTGACAGATTTTTAAAGATGGCACATTTCATTCCCTGCAAGAAGACTAATGATGCTGTTCATGTAGCAGAATTGTTTTTCAGAGAAGTAGTGAGACTTCATGGTTTGCCAAAGACCATAGTTTCAGATCGGGACACTAAGTTTGTTGGATATTTCTGGCGTACATTGTGGAAGAAGTTGAAGATAGATTTGAAGTTTAGTTCATCACATCATCCACAGACTGATGGACAGACAGAGGTGGTGAATAGAAGTTTGGGAAATTTGCTGAGATGTTTGGTTGGAGATAAGCCAGCAGGATGGGATTTGATTTTACCACAGGCGGAATTTGCATACAATAATTCTGTCAACAGGAGCACTGGTAAATCACCATTCCAGATTGTATATGGAAGTAGTCCAAGAAATGCATCTGAATTGAGAAAGATAGATAAAGGAGAAATAAGTAGTGCTGAAGCTGAGGATTTTGCAGAACACTTGAAGAACATCCATGGGGAGGTGAGGAAGCATATTACCAAGATGAACACACAGTATAAGGCTAAGGCAGATGAGAAAAGGAGGTATAAGGAATTTCAGGTTGGTGATGAAGTCATGGTTCATTTGCGGAAGGAGCGGTTTCCAGTTGGTACATATAACAAGCTAAAAATGAAGAAGTTTGGACCATGTAAGATACTGAAGAAACATGATTCAAGAAACGCTTATGAGGTAGAATTGCCTACTGAGCTAAATATTTCACCAGTGTTTAACATTTCAGATCTGACAGAGTATCATGAAGGAGGTGTTGAAGATGAGATCACAGCAGCACAGTGGAGTATTCCAGCAACTAGTTCAGATATCAAGGAGATTGAAGACATACTGGACAGTCGTGTTGGCAGAAGCACAAGGAATAGGACATATGAAGAATATTTGGTCAAATGGAAAGGATGACCTGTTGAAGATTCATCATGGCTAATAAAGGAGGAGGTTAACTGTCTTGGTTTTCCTCTGCACGCCTGAGTCATGACAGGGTCACTTCTCAAATTACCCCGGGTGTCTGATGCAGGAGCATCCTGGGTGTAAGAGCAATCTTGCATCACCCAAAAATATTTCTATTTTTGAATTCAATAAGGGCTATCCTGTGCAGAGCTGCTATTTATGGAAAGTTACTATTTTTGGTAATTTTCGTATGTGCTTAGAATGATCTGATTTCTTTCTTGGAGGTTCATTTTGGTCATATAAGTCTGCCAGTAAAGTTTCATTTCCAGATCAAGTGTATGTTGGAAGATATTGAAGATTTTCGGTATTGGCAGCAGGGTACAGAAACTTTGAACTCAGTTTTGAAGGCTTTAGAGGCCCCGGATGAGGTCGAAAATTTGGGTGACGGGCGCTTGCGTCGGTCGACTGTAGAGCGCTTCGTGGCATTTTTGAAATGGGGTTATAATAGTCAATCGGGTCAACTGGTGATGACTTATGATCTTCGGAAGTCGGGTCACCTGAAATGGCGGAAAATAATTTTCCTTCAAAATTTCTGTTCGGGTTTCAAAAGTTATTTTGAGCTGACTTTGATGTAATAAATTGAAAAATAAAATAATTCTAAGTTTGGTCGGCCCTTAGGGCTAAATTTCTGGAACCTTCTCGGGCGGTGGAAATTGCCTATATAAGGAAGGCTGTATTATTGTCTTAGGTAGTTTAGAATAGTTCTGGGTAGTAGATCTGGGTAATAGCTCGAGGCTTTGTCCTACAGAATATTGTAAGGGAATGCCCATGTGGCTTTGCAGATTATAATTCTGAAAGTTTGTAATTCCACATTTGTGGAGATAATAAGAAGCCAATTTTTTGTTCTTGCATATTGTTGTTGTTTCTCTATTTCTGTTATGTGTTTTTGGTATTAAGGGGAGCACCCTTCATCAGCTAGTGATGATTGGACATTTGATATATCCGAGGGAGTTGTCACAATCACACTTGAAGTTTTCTCCAGGCTAGATGTAACAATTTTTACTGGAGAGTGAGGAAGTGAGGCAATTACCTTTGCAGCTATCCGAACTGGATCATCTTCCTCAAAATTCTTCTCAGCTTGCTCGGTAGCTTCTTTTCCTACTTCTTCTCTCTCAACATTATCAATCTGAACTATTTCTTCATCTTCTTCATCACTGTCATCTTCAATATCTTTAATTATCACAGTTTCAGTACTCAGTTTGTGAAGATGATAAATTTTTTTCCAAGTAGATTCTACACTCTTCACAACTGACTCTATATCCTTGATCAAAATTAAGCAACTGTTGAATTTTAGTGTCATCTTGGACTCATTTTCTATCAATGCCTTATTTATTTCAGCATTTTTCAAACTTGGCATCAATTGCCTTAAGGTTTGAGCATATATGTCCTTGATATTTTGCCTTGCATTAGACCATCTCATCTTGATTGGGTTTAATAAAGCTCTTGGGATTTGAGAAGCTATTTCTTCAGGTGAGTATTTCCATCTTTCCATTTTCTCAATAACAGCATCTTCAATTTCCTACTGCTCTACCTCTGACCTTGTTTCATATTTGAGAGATTTGAAATTTTCAATTCCAGATCCTTCTCTCAAATCCTTAATCTTTTCTTCAAAAGAGGGAGGAGGCCTTTTGAGTACTATATCATCCTTGACTTTTCCTGCCTTGTCCCTTGATCTTTTCCTTGTGAATACTGCAGTGGGTTGCTCGGGTTCCTTGGTGATAGTTACCTTTCCTTTCTTCTTTACAGGAACTTATTCTTCTTTACTCTCATCCTTTTCTTCTTCTTCTACAATATCCTCTCCTTTGTCCTCAGTTAACATTAGAGGTGTGCAAGATTGCATCTTGGCCATCCTCTTTTTGCCTTTGTTAACCGCCTATGGAAGCTTTATGCTTAGCTCAATTCTTACCTTAGCTTCATCATATATTCCAAAGTATGGAGCTTTTGGATCAATGGGTTGATTTACTAGGGCTTCAATTATATCCTTTGTCTCATCAATGTTTACCTCATAAGGAAGAGGTTTTACCCATACAATCCTGGGCCTTACTGCCTGAATATATACTCTATCACAATCAACCATAAAATAAACATCATCTTTATAATCTTCCACCAACTTTAGTGGAATTCGGAATGTCTTATTCATCTTCTCCTTAAAGATTCAAAATAGTTATCCATTATGCTTGTAAAATTCTCACCCATTTCTGCAATATACTCATTTATCTAATAAAGAATAGGCACAACCTTTCTCCATTTTACCATGCCTTTAGATGGGAAAAACTTTTGAGCATGGAAAAATAAACAAACCAACAGCGAGCCAAACTTACATGGATTTTTCTTTGAGGTTTGGATGCTCTCCATATTCTTGTTGAACTGTTTCAACAATAGATCTGCTAGGTCAAATGATAGATTGTTCTTCACAATTTTATAGGCTAGGTCAACTACTTCACATGGAACACTATTCTGCCGACTTGAACTGTATATCTTGTGAGCTATTACATATGTGCCAAATTTTAGTTCTACATTAGTCATGCTGTTTATTCTCATACCTCTACCATCCCATTCGGCTAGGGTTTTCTTTTCCAGCTCTACTCGACCTAGGGTTTTTGTAGATTTTGCCTTGGCAAGCATGGGAAGACTAGTGATTCAGTGAATCATCTTCTTTGATATTTCCACTAGTTTCTCAAGCCAAATTTTACCTTCATGCACTTGGCTTAGAATATATCTTATCCATTTTATCTAGAAACTCTAAGGCAAGTGGGTGATATGTGTCAAACCCTTATCTTCCAAATGTTTATGTTCCGGTTTGAGAACACCATCAACACACACTTCATCACAAACAACATCTATCTCTAGGGTTCCAAGTTCTTGAATTGTACCTCTAAAATGATTGCGAATGTCATTTACAAGAAGTAACTTTGGAGGAATTTGAGACTGAGCTCCACTCAGATCTAGGGTTTCTACAATTATGGGCATGATTTTGAAATCCAGTGCTTTCCATTCTCCATGAACTAAAATTTTTGAACCTTTCTTTACTTTGGTGGTGGATGATGCCATGGTAGCTCTTCAAAAAATTTCTGCTACAAAATTTTGCTTTGAATCACTTGATCGCACTTAGAAATTTTTCTGCTCAATATGTTGATATTCATGGTGAAGAATGAATTGATTTCATGCTTTTTGTTAAAACTTTGTCATTAATGCTCTGTAGGAATTAGGGTATAGAATTCGACAGACTATCATCCACTAAGCATTAATTGCTCGGTGAAGATTTCACAACTCAGAGAACATACTACTCCGACCTTACTCAGTAACTAAATGAAATTATGTTACTCCCGACCTTTCTCAGTTGAAATTGATACCGACTTTCCTATGATCCTTCTATATCTTGCATACTAATTTGGATCTTTCTTCCTTTTAATTCAGGAACTGTTTGGAATATGTCTTTGAGGATACAGTTCCAGTGCTTTCTTGGAGACTTAGTTAGAATTGATAGAGCCACTCTCTTCATGAGTGACTTCATTACTTGGACTAGTTTGCTCGGTAGGTTTAGGGATCCACTATTGTCTCATCTACTTCCTGATGCTATTTTCTTTTTCTTTCTTTTCATCTTCAACTTTGCCTAAATTCATGCAATTTTTAGCTATGTGACCAAGCTTAGTGCATTTGTAACATCTTATGGTAGTATCCCTTTTTCTCAAGTGATGCCTTACAAATTCATGCCAATGTGTCCATATTCTCCATAGTAATGACATCTACACCAAGTGTTGTAATCCCAACCAAATATTGCTTTCATAATTTGTTATGCTGGATTGGGTGTTTTAGTTCTGCATTTTGATGCCTCGTGACCTTGTTTGTTACATTTGTGACATTTGCCTTCAAATCTTGGTTTCTCCTTGCATTCATTTGCTTTATGACCATGCTGATTGCAATTGTAGCATTTTCCATTGAATTTTGCTTTTCCATTGCTCCAATATTTGTTTGAAGTATGACCAATTTTTCCACAGTGATTACAAGTAGGTTTCTGATTCATTTGAGTACCTTGTTTGGAGGATTCACCTTCCTCTTTGTATCCAAGTCCTGCTTTTCCTTTTTTCTTATGAAGGTTTCATTCATACACCTGATTCATATCTTCTTGAGATTTCAACATTCTTTCATTGATTTTCCTTTCAGTATCTAGGTCACTCATCAATCTTAAATTGATTTGCTTTTCAGATCTCAGTTCCTCTCTTATATTTTCATTTTCTGATCTTAGAGTCAAGATTTCTTCATTTGCATTGGAGACTTGATTAATAAGGTTTTCTAGCTGAAGGGTTTGATTCTGGATTTCATTGTTCTTTCCATCTATTTCATCTTTCATCTTGTTTCTTTGTTCCAAGATTTCACAGAATCTTGTTGACTGAATTTCCTGTTCTCTTTTCAATTTTCTTACTTCTTCTTGAAGAGATCCATTCTTTTCTAGAAGTTCTTTTGCTTCATTGTTTTCTTTATCTGAGTTTCTTGAAGGGAAAAAGTCTTCAATATTTTCTTCAACATACTGGTGGTCATTCATTTGATTTGCAAGTTCCTTCCTTCTTTTTAGGGAAAGGGAAAGATGCTCTTTTGCTTCCTTGCATTGAGTTATGGTCATTTCCAGAACTAGCTTTTCATTCTCAATTACTTTGTTAAGTCTGAATATCTCCATTGTCCTGAATCTTTTCTCAAGCTGTCAAACTTTATTTTGAGAACCACAGAGCTCTGATACCAATTGTTGGAAATATTCAAGACTAGCTAGGTTACTGAGAGGGGAGGGGTGAATCAGTAACTTCAAAACTTTTACAAATTTTAGATCTCAACCATTTTCTCAATAACATTAGATTGATAAGATAACTATATGTATGAGTAATAGAAAGAATAAAACATTCATAACACTTTGAACACAGAGATTTGGTAACCCAGAAACCTTCCAAATAGAAAGTAAAACCGGGGTGGGGATGAAACCCACTAAACTTCAATACTGCAGTATAAAGTTTGTCAGTTAAGGCTTACAATGATCACTTCTAATGATCTACCCTGTTAGGAGCAATAAGGACTGCTAGGTCCACCTTGTTAGAGGATTTACAAACATACAAATAAGTATGCACTCGGTTAAGAGATTTTTTGCAAAGACTGTTAAGTCTACCCAGTTAAAGGATTTGGGACTGATTCACCTGTTAGGATGAAATAGTAGATCTCTTACTTACAACTGTACTTGCTGATTGAGATTCTCTGATGTACTGATCACCTTCTATGATAGATATGTCTCTGCTACTTCTTATACTGTTGTATCCCTTTGTAATTCGCTTATCTCTACCTTTCTTCTCTTTTTCACTTCTCCCTTTTTTCACACTTTGGATATGATACAAAACATTGTTTATATATCAATCCAAAATAATTACAAAACAATAGCAAAGTTATCTCTAAACAAGCAAACACAAGTATTACTAAGTTGGCCCAAATATAGTGACTCAGTTACTACAAACTAACTCAGTGACTTTTTGATACTCGACATCCACTGCATTACTCAGCATCGTCATGCACTCGGTAGAAGTGGAGGCTCGGTCCATACTAACCACTTGGTTGTAGTTTCAAACTTGGTATATACTGGAGACTCAGTAGATATAGTGTCACTCGATAGAGACTGAATTCCTTGTTTACCGTGCTGTCACTCGGTAAACACTGTTCATCTCATCACTCAGTAAACACTGTTCTTCTCGGTAAACATGCAGAGTCTGAATAAGTGTTGTCACTAATGAAAATCATACTTAATGCCAACACATACAACTCACTTTGAAAATAATAGATCCAATTCACACATATATGTTGATTTATTGACTGAGTTCCATTTCCATCTCCATCACTAATCTGCTTGAAATTCATTTCAAGAAATCACAACTTTGATCAACTGCTTTACCTTCAACCTCCTTCTTAGACTTGTCAACCAATAACATCAACAAGTTTAGCATACTCAATAACCTCTCAATTATGTTTTCCTATATACCTCTTCACTTAGGTAGATCCATCTTTTGTGGCTTAATCTCCTTCGTAGATCTTAGGTTTAGGTTAGATTCATCGAATCCTTCCAACATTTAAGTTCTTCATCCTTCCTTCTAGATACATCTTCAAACTTTTGATTGAATCCATAATAAAATGATTTACCATGCATTAAATTCTAATCAATTAATAAAGTCAACACAATTTACATAACCCAAGAATTCAACTATGTCGACTAGGAATCTCAATTCTTCCTTCAAATGTAAATTATTGACACTCAGTCAATATTGTGTTCATCTCCTTGGTCATTATTGCGTAACTCGGTCATCTCTACAAACTGTCTTTCTTCGCTAACACTGTCTTGCTTAGTAATTTCCCGTCACTCGACATAAACTGATGTTCGATCAACACCAAATTTACTCGACATATACTGGCACTCGGTCGACACTAACATCACTTGGCTTAAACTAGATTTCTTCACTTTTTCTTAGTTAAGCCTACTTCTTCAGTCTTTCTTCTTACTTAAGCCTACTTCTTCAGTCTTTCTTCTTACTTAGATAAATAATACATTATCTTATCAATGTGCTAAATAATCAAGTACCCATTGAAGTATCAAATAACTCAACCTTTCCTAAGTTCTCTTGTTATCTCCCTTGCCCTAATCATTTTCATCAATCAATAGATATAGTACTTTCTTAGATAGAAATTGTCTTACCAGTTAAGGTTTGACATCAATGGAAATACAACAATTATTTCAATTGCAGTTTCAACAATACATATCTCAAAATGTCTTCTTCTAAATTCACAAGCCATAATATATCATAAATCATCTTCGCTGACAAAAACAATACTACAGTGTACTATAACTTTGATTTTGTACTTAGTAATTTGCATGACTGTGTCTCCAACACTTATACTCACTTCACACAATCACTATAACATAAGTTTTTCCATAAATGATAACCCTCAAGTGATCCATAGTGCTCTCAAAACATTATTTTCCAACATACTTAACTAGAGATTCATGACTAGGGGTGTAACATATTTTTCTTTGATTTCTTCTTGTGGTGTGATTTCAATGATCCTAAGTTGTCTAATAAATTGGGTGTCTGTGGTAAGAGCCTCCATCATGATTAGAATGCCACACATACCTTGAACCTCTTTATTTGGAGACTTCTTTGAGGTTGTAATTATCTCCTTGTCTGTTGCTTGTGTGTAGCATGTAAGAAAATACAAAGTTGATTTGTATCTCCTGTAGACACCAAAAAACTTTGGATTTAAAAGTTGATCCAAATGGACATTTATTAATCAAATTGGACAAAATCATTTAAATCAAAGGAAAAATCAAATGATGACATTAAATAATTAAATACAAGTTTAAAGGGGTGAATCACATTATATAATTGATTTTAATCAATTAATTGTATAGTTTTAAATCAAAAATCAAATTGAACCTATTCCCTTACATGGCTAATTTAATTAATTAATGGAATTTAATTAATCCTAATATCTTTCAACATAATTTGAGCAACTAATGAGAATTGAGAACAAAATCACATGGATCACTCCAAAATAGTTGAATCTCAATCACACATTTCAACTTTGAATCTCAACCGCTCAATTTTGTCTTTTTGTCCAAACCTTTGAGACAAACATTTAAATTGTCTCCCCATTTAAAAACATTTCAAAGTTTTTGACTCAACCAAGGCTAGATCATGATTAAATAAGTCTACCCCCTACCCTTGGGATTTTAATATAAATAAGAGTCATTTTGAGAGCAATAATATACTAGAGAATTCAAGAGCAAAGCATCATCATTATATGCGTTTTCATAGCAATTGAGTCCTATTTTGAGCAATATTATGAGATTGAAAGCATATCATGAGTACTTGAATTGAATCTTTGTATCATTTTGAGAGTTGAGAGTTAGATTAAGCATTGTACTATCATTTTTCTCATTCTAGGATTGTCACTAGTAGAGAATAGGCTGAGAGCTCTACTTACCAAGCTTGGATAGAGAACCATGAGATGTCATGGATGTTAATTTCAATTCTTAGATTAAATTTGTATTGTATTTTCATAGAATTGTAGTTGATTATCCTAATTTCATGAAGGTGTAAAACATTCACACACATCTCCAAGGAAACCTACAAGGAAAATAACATTTATTAGTTTCAAGATAGAGCTTTTGACAAGTGTCCTACATCACAAAGCATTAGTAGTCATGAGTATATTGATCTCTTTGACAAGAAAATCCTACAAAACCACAAGTGAGGGCATAAAAAGTATGCAAATGAAAGCAATAGCCCTGCAAGATCACTTGTTAGTCACTGTTAGAACAAAAAACTAGAAAATGCAAGAAAAGCCAAGCAATTTCAGCTAAAACTCAGACTGTGACAAAAATTAAATATGGGCGACAATTAATTAGTTTGTCAAAAAATCATAAGATAGACCATAAAGAATCAGAATGACATTTCAAACTGATACAATATACCTTATTGTAAAGGATAAAATATGGATGGGGTCCTAGAACAATGGTTTGCACATAAAAGAGACCCCAGAACCAATATTTTACACTTACATGAAATTGTATTGATATGGAAAGTAAATGTAGATGACTAATGTTGAAATGAAGAGATAAAGGTACTTACCTCCAAAAAAGAATTGGCTAAAAACCCTATCAAACTGTCTCAGAAACTATTGATCATCTTACATGTTTGAACCGAAACTATGAGATCTACAAAACCTAGAAATTGTTTTCTGAGATAAGATCAGGTAGACTTTGACCCTCATAAAAGGTCAAGGATGACTTCAGGATTTTGAAGGTCGACTTTGTGGATCTTGAAAGTTTGCCGAGAATGGTATCTAGATCTATACTTTAATTTTCTATCTCACACCTATACTTGCAAGAAAAAATAGTTTTGTTTGTTGGGAGGAAGGGGTTTTCCTTAGTGAAACCCCAATTTAGGAATTAACCTTAAAATTGAATTGAAATTGCTGGAATAAACAAAGTAAATGGAACAATTGGCCTTGCTTGAGTTGAAACCCTTGTGGAGGATTTGAATACTTGAATCCACAAGAATTGGTGAATGTAGAATCAAATGTAGGATGTCTCCAATCAATTGTCTTTAGATCTTCAACACCTAATGAAGGGTGCTCCTCTTAATACCACAAACACATAATAGAAATAGAGAAACAACACAATATGCAAGAACAAAAAATTGGCTTCTTATTATCTCCACAAATGTGGAATTACAAACTTTCAGAATTACAATATGCAAACCCACATGGGCATTCCCTTACAATATTCTGTAGGACAAAGCCTCGAATCAATACCCAGATCTACTACCCAAAACTGTCCTGAACTGCCTAAGACAACACTATAGACCTTTCTTATATAGGCAATTTCCATTGCCCGAGAAGGTTCCAGAAATTTAGCCCTTTAGGCCGACTAGACATAGAATTATTTATTTTTCACAATTATTACAATAGGGTCGGCTTAAAAGAAATACAAAATATGATTTTAGGTAATCCAACTTCTAGAGGCCATAACTTTTTAACCATAACTCCGTTTTTCTATTGTAACCACTTTTTGGAAATGCCATGACGAGATCTACAACACTTAACATGCGCTAGAGCTAATCAGCTGGGGGTCGACCATGATCTAGAGCGTCTAAGACCTTCAAAATTGAGTTGAAAGATTTCATACCCAAAAACCTCAATAACTTCACCAATACTGATGATGTGGCAATGAAACTCAACTGGTAGGCTAAAATGACTGAGATGAACCTCCAACTATGAAATCAAAACATTCTGAGATCATATGACCAACTTACTAAAAATAGTAAGCTGCCATAAATAGTACCTCTACACAAGATAGCCCTTATTGAAAAGAAAACATAAATATTTTTGGGTGATGCAAGATTGCTCTTACACCCAAGATGCTCCTGCATCAACACCAATTTTGAATGGATCTTGAATTTGGAAGAGGCTTGAATGGAAATGGAGGAATCTTCAACAAGAGAGCTCCATAGAGCTTGAATCCTTCAATGGATACTAATGGATCTCCTTGATGAATTGGATCTTGAATTCTTGAAGGCTTGAATTCTTGAATGCTGGATCTTCTTGCTTGAGAGCTTGAGAGATTGTGAGATGAGATGAAGAAAATGAGAGAGGAAGGCTCCCTTTTATAGTGATCTAGGGCACAAGAGGGGCCTCGTAGAAAACAATAATCAAGGGCCCATGGCACAAAACTCTAGAGAGGTGCACATGGAGAGGAAATTACATTAAAGTCTTGACACAAAAATGTAGAAGGGGACCACCCTTAATATAGAAATAAAATAATTATTTAAGAGCCTTGTCACAAAATTCAAGGTAAGGCCAACCCCAAAGTTAATTTGAGCATTAGGCACAAAACTCAAGAAAGGCTAATCTCCAATAATAAACTAGGATTCCTATACAAATATTGAGAAAGGTCCACCTCAAATATTAATTTGAGAATTCAACCCTTAATCTGAGAAATGGTGGCCCCGAAGAGGGAAAAGATAAGATTTTGATGAAATCCTGAAACTGGAAGCTAACCCAAAGGATCGTGGACCCTAGGGTCAAGGATGATGTCAACCTTGACCTAGGTCATGGTCGAGGTTGTCCCTAACCTAGGTCAGGGTCAAGGTCGACCTTGACCTTGAGGTCAAGAATCTCAGGTTCATAGTCCAAAATGCTAGGAAAATGCCAAGAATAAGTGGAAAAAGGGGCAGAATAGGGGAAAAAGCTAGATCCAAGTCGAGTACCCATTCAAGGCATTTAGCATGACCCCAAACCACTTACTCAGAGGGTTAAATGCTCTTATCATGGAAGTACTTCCATTTTAAGATGATACATTAAGCCCCCACTTTAGCAAGAGTATGGACTCAATGCAAACTCTTGGTAAAGGAGATCATAAAGAAAAAGATAATCTTATTGAAATCAAAGGGACAAAGGAATCCTCAAGCCCCCAGAGACTTGAGTCTTTGTCAATTCCATGATTGCAATAAGAGAGACATCACTAGAAAAAGATAGAAAGGGAAGAGAGAAGTGGCTAGCTCACCCAGTAAGATGTGTGTATCTCACTGTGAACCACAAAAGGATAGGATGGCCCACCAAGAAAAAACTTGATAGTCACCCCATAAAGTTGTGCACCTTCTGGGGACTTTATGCATGTATGTAGTGTGACTTTTGGAATACCCATAGATCCACCTTTGATGCAGACAAATCTACCAACTAAGCACTCTGAGGTTATCTTTATCTATTTTCAATACAATCCCATGATCATACCCAAACATTTCCATGCTCACAAATCCATTAAACAATACTCATTTCATGAAACAAACTCAACCTTACCACTTGACAATCTTTTATGACAGTTTGTTGCCTTCTCAGATAAACGTATACTCAGAGATTAATACCTTTTTAACCACACAATATTTCTTCAATCCCTCTGGTGAGAGGCTGTGAAAGTAGGCTTTTCCAACATATTTAAATCTTAGTGAGATCCAACGGTTGGTTGGAGAGATATGGTACCCGCACTAAGACTAAAATTCTTGTGACATTCTTTCATTTTTGGGACAACATTTTCAAACATTTATTTATTCAAGTGCACATGCAAATGGATGAATGGCATTTTGAAATCAATAGGGAATAACATACAAACTCAAATATAATGAACTTTCCTCAACCCCATTCTCCTTCATCAAATCAGGGTCTAAACTTTGGACAAAATTACATTCACACACAAACAAGAGCCTCTGCAACTCTTCATTAAACAATGGGCACTGCCCAATAATTGATTCAAATGCCTATTATGCAAACAAAATCTATTCTTCCATTCATTCAAGTACTAAATTACATTAGTCACTTGTCTTTCTTGATCGGGTGTGGGTGTGTGTTTTTTTCCTCCTCTCTCTCATTACACATCCACATTCATCTTTTTAATACATTGATACTTGATCAAAACTGATTCTTGATCGGTTACACCATCCGATGCTTGCTAAAAATGACTCATTATTTATATATTTTTCCTAATACATTGATACTTGATCAAAACCGATTCTTGATCGGTTACACCATCTGATGCTTGCTAAAACTAACTCATTATTTATATATTTTTCCTAAGATACTTCCACTACAATTTTGATTGACACTTCCAACAAATTTATAACTAACTCACAACCAGTTTCACATTATTAGTTTCATAACATATATGATGACAACTATATCCCCATTTGAAACTCTATGACAAACTAAAGCCCAAGTAAAACAATAATTTAAAACATTAACTTAAAACTCCCAAAATATCCAAAATGGTTTGACTTCATGGGTGCTCCTACACCAACCTTCTTGTATCACTATGAATATGAAATGCATGTCTCCTCAGGATTTAGAAACTGATGTGCATAACCTTCGAAAGATTTAGCATATAGATTTGTGTCTTTTTAGGATTTAGCAACTTATGTGCATTACCTTCCAAGATTTAGCATATTGAAAAATTTGAAAAATTTGTGTCTCCTCAGGATTTAGCAATTTATGTGTGTTATCTTCAGAAGATTTAGCATATTTGAAATTGGAAATGCATGTCCCTTTAGGATTTAGCAACTTATGTGCGTTACCTTCTGAGATTTAACATGCTACAAAACAAAAGGTTAGAACAAAAATACATAATATAGAGTGAGGGAGGCCGTATATATGCCCCCCTCCTTAAGATGGCAAAAACATACTATTTTGACATGTTAAGGAAAGAAAAGAACAAGGATAAATCCTTCTTCAATATCAAGACAATATCCATAGACAACACCCAGTCCAAGCCAAGAAGGTCACAACTCCTATGAGGCCATGGAAGGGACGAATGCAAAGATATATCATGCAAGAAGTAAAAAAGAGTAACCCTTGTGAGGGATAGCACACTGTTTAGTTTCCAAGGTGAGAGATATATCAACCATGGAAACCTAATGTCAAACAATGAAATAGGTTGTGATCAAGGACATAGATCCTCAATGCAAACCAAAATTTTCATGTATGATTGGATATCACATAATAGATAATTACTGCTTAACCAAGGAAAGAGGTGAATCCCAGAAAGATAGAAAAGAAGGAGATGACATCCTTGCCCCCTAAGTATAGGAACAAGGATGGAAGGGGACCTATTATATTTCTTGCAACACTATACAAGACAATGAGCCCCCAAGGATTAGGCTAACATTGTTTATATAATGTGGAGTTCCATACTAGCAACATAAATGTTATTTAGAGAAAACAGGATTGAAATACAACTCATTGTCACATGATATATAAATAACCTTACTATCAATGAGCTACCTAATCTTATAATGTAAATCTTGACATTCATTAGTAGAGTGATCATGAAATCTATGATAACAAAAAGGAAGAGTCTTCAATTGTGGACTACATTTCTTTTTGCATTTAGGTCTAGTAATCATCTTAGCACGAAGGAGTTTAGACAAAAGAACTTCTTGGTCAAATTCCTTCATAGGTTCATCATGTCTTGTAGTGTTATTTGAGATGTTGTTAACATTGATTTGTTGTCAAGGATTAAATCCCAATCCATAAGAATGCTCACGCCCCCCAGTGTGTAAGGGCATTTGAATTCCCTGTTTATGCTTACCACATTCTTGACCATTAAATCCTTGTTTAACTAGGAAGTGATAACCAGGACCATAACAAGAAGCCATATTAGAAGGAGTCAATGGAACTTCAGTAGTCACTATTTCATCATTAGTAGGTTTGATAGATTCATTATGGGTAGAAGCAGTGACAAAGTTATTACTAAGGGTATTAGAAGTAGAAGTAAAAACTCATTGTTCAAATTCTCTTTGTTTCTTCATAAAATCAAGACCATTAACCTTATATTCTCCAATAAAGGTAGGATTAAAATCCAAGGTTCCCCAATCATCATCAAGAAGAGCATTATAGAAAGAAGGATTATTATTAGGAGTAGGAGTAGTGTGGATTTGAGTATTCAAACAAGGATTAGGTGAATCATCCACATGAAGTGTATACATCCCATTGTTATATATAAACTTGACTTTACGATGAAGGGTGGAAGGAACAACATGCATCTCATGCAACCGAGGTCTACCCAAAAGAAGGTTATAATTGAGAGGTCTAGGCATAACATGAATAGGTGTATTCAGGATGACCAGTCCTACTTTGATAGGTAAGGTAATGATGCCTAAAGTGTTCTTAGCAATGTTATCAAAGCCATGTATAGGAACATTGTCAGGTTGAATAGTTTAAAGATCAACGTTAATTGCTTTGAGCATGTCCATGCTACAAACATTAAGCCCAGATCCATTATCAATCAAGGTTTGATGAATGATACTTTTATTGATAGAAACAACAACCATAAGAGCATCATACTGATTTTGAACTTCTTTAGAGGGTAAATCCTTTTGAGTAAATACAATGTCAGGAGGACCCGGGGTAGCATGCATGCATTGTAAGAAGTTATTGATGTTCTCTTGATTAGGAGGTGGAGTAGGAAGAGTTTCTAGAGCTTTTTGCAAGGCTTCATAGTAGGTAGGTGAAGTTTGAAGAAGCTCCCATAAAGAAATCTTGGAAGACGTATTTTGCAATTGGTTTATCAAATCATACTCCTTGCTAGGAAGATGGGGTGGAGGAGGAATAATAGATTGAGAAGGTGGAAAAAAAGTAGAAACCATCGGATTAGGTTGAGGGTTATTCCTTGTATGATATGTGTGAGCTATCAAATCTTGATAATTAAAAGACTCCATAGGTTTTCCTTTGATAGTAAGGTGAGTACAACCTTTGACAGTTAACAAGGGTCTAGGATAAACCATTTTAGTTGTCTCAACACTACAAATAGATTCACAAGAAGGAATAAAAAAGGACATCCTAGGAGGAGATGAGGTAAGATCTTGATTCTCCATAGGATCATCACTAAAAGGGAGAGAATTAAGGGAATGCATATCATTCTCCACTAATGCCTCATCACTAGAAGGAATCTCAAATGGAGGTAAAACGTCTATAATGTCATATTCTTTCACTAAAATGTCTACATGTGTTTAGAAAAAGAGTTATCATCATGTATGAATATGTCATCCATTAATAAATCACCCTCTTGAATCAAATTTTCTTCATGAGGAGGGGATAAATCAATGTCCTTATCCAAGGGATCATTCACAATGGTTTCAGGAGGAAAAGAAAAATCAACATCCCTATCCAAAGGTTTAATAAAGCACTTGAACCACGCTTGAGATAACTTGTGCAACATGATAACGAATAAAGAAAATATAAAATAGATCTAGATATATCTAAATGCATTCAAATGAAATGTTTTTGTATTTTTAAAGAAATTTTGCAATTTTTTTGTATTTTTGAAATATAAATGCAAGAGCATAAAATAAACCTACTTTTGTAAGCACAAAATGTAAATCTAACACCAAAAAGAAAGAATTGTCATAAAATGGGTTCACCAAAATGTAAAGTGATGGTGAACACACAAGCTAATATAAAAAACACAATAGGGCATCTAAATCCATAAAAGATAGGGGGTAAGTTTGTCGGGTTCACCAAAATGTAAAGGATAAAATATGGATGGGGTCCTAGAACAATGGTTTGCACATAAAAGAGACCCCAAAACTAATATTTTACACTTACATGAAATTGTATTGATATGGAAAGTAAATGTAGATGACTAATGTTGAAATGAAGAGATAAAGGTACTTACCTCCAAAAAAGAATCAGCTGAAAACCCTACCAAATGGTCTCAAAAACTGTTAATTTTTTAGAATTAAAACCAAAACTGCGAGATCTACAAAACCCAAAAATCTTTTTCTGAGCTAAGATCTAGTCGAATTTGACCCTCATAAAATGTTAAGGATGACCTTAGGATTTTGAAGGTCGACTTCGTGGATCTTGGAAGTTTTTAGAAAAGGGTATCCATATTTATACTTTAATTCATCATCTTGCACCTGTACCTACAAGAAAAAATGGTTTTGTTTTTTGGGGGGAAGGGGTTTGCCTTAGTCAAACCCCAATTTAGGAATTAACCTTGAAATTGAATTGAAATTGCTGGAATAAACAAAGTAAATGGAACAATTCACCTTGCTTAAGTTGAAACCCTTGTGGAGGATTCAAATCCTTGAATCCACAAGAATGGGTGAATGTAAAATCAAATGTAGGATGTCTCCAATCAATTTTCTTTAGATCTTCAACACCAATCTTGAATGGATCTTGAATTTGGAAGAGGCTTGAATGGAAATGGAGGAATCTTCAACAAGAGAGCTCCATAGAGCTTGAATCCTTCAATGGCTACTAATGGATCTCCTTGATGAATTAGATCTTGAATGTTTGAAGGCTTGAATTCTTGAATGCTTGATCTTCTTGCTTGAGAGCTTGAGAGATTGTGAGATGAGATGAAAAAAATGAGAGAGGAAGGCTCTCTTTTATAGTGATCTAGGGCACAAGAGGGGCCTCGTAGAAAACAATAATTAAGGGCCCATGGCACAAAACTCTAGAGAGGTGCACATGGAGAGGAAATTAAATTAAAGTCTTGACACAAAACTCTAGAAGTGAACCACCCTTAATATAGAAATAAAATAATTATTTAAGAGCCTTGTCACAAAATTCAAGGTAAGGCCAACCCCAAAGTTAATTTGAGCATTAGGCACAAAACTCTAGAAAGGATAATCTCCAATAATAAATTAGGATTCCTATACAAATATCAAGAAAGGTCCACCTCAAATATTAATTTGAGAATTTGACACTTAATCCGAGAAATGGTGGCCCCGAAGAGGGAAAAGATAAGATTTTGATGAAATCCCAAAATTGGAAGCTAACCCCAAGGATCCCAGACCCTAGGGTCTAGGAAAAGGTTGAACTTGACCTAGGTCAGGGTCGAGGTCATCCCTAACCTAGGTCAGGGTCGAGGTCAACCTTGACCTAAGAGGTAGACCTTGACCTCGAGGTCAAGAATCTCAGGTTCACAGTCCAAAATGCTAGGAAAATGCCAAGAAGTGGAAAAAGGGGCAGAACAGGGGAAAATGATAGATCTAAGTTGAGTACCCATTCAAGGCATTCAACATGACCCCAAACCACTTACTCAGAGGGCTAAACACTCTTATCATGGAAGTGCTTCCATTTTAAGATGATACATTTATAAAGACAAAATGGCATTTCTCTATGAAGCAGGGGACATTTCACAGAAAGATAGAATGATATTCCAAAAAATGAAAAGTTTCACCTAGCAGTATGCTGGAATGTCACATGTGTATAGTAGGAAATGTTGTACAATTCTTCAGCCAAAGTGATGAAACCATGACAAAAAAGAACTGAAAGTGCGAGAAGTGGAGCCAAATTTGAGAAACTAGTTCCTGTGTGTGTGAAAATTGTACCTAGCTGTGGACACAACACTTTAGTAAAACATTAGAGGTTAGAAAAATTGAAATCTGCAATATAAATAAAACTAAGCTAACTAGGTGATTTATTGCCTTCTAGTAGGTGTGAGTATGGTATTCTCGGATTAGACCGATATCAGTGAAAATGCAACACCTAAACGAAGGATTTAATGCTAAGAGGTGGATGTAGAATGAATGCAGATTAATCTATTTTTTTGGATTTTGAATGCAATAAGATGAAAAATTGTATGAATATAATCTAGAATTGAATTGAAATGATATGCAGATTATTCTAACAATGATATGAATTGATATGAAAACACTATGCAAAGCTATGAAAAACCATGAATGATCTCACAAAGTCACCTATTCGCCAAAGCTTGATTCTTCATATGAAATTTCACTAAAGTAATTATGCAAATTTGAGAGATAATTTGTGAAGAGTCGAGCCTCGATTTTATAGGAATCTAGGGCTTGAGGATGCATTGAGAAAAGCCATAAATCACTCTTGATAAACTCAGGTTGATTTTTGAGTTAACAAGAAATCAGAATTAATTAACTCACAAAATCATGCAAAATCATGCAAAAACAACTTTTTGACTCAAATCAGAAGTTTAGATTAGCTTTCAACTCAAAATAGATGTTGAGTTTCAAAAAGATAACAACTTGAATTGATTTTATGATTTTAAGTTCAACTGCTCCTTCAAATGTGCATAGATAATTATAAATTAATTAAATAAATAAAGTGATTTATCTTCAACTTAACTGATTTTTGAATTAAAATAACTGATTTATGGGTTAATCAATTATTTAATCAAACTTTTATTCAAAAACTATATCATTAAATATTGACAATTGACATTAATTAATTAAATAAGAATTTAATCAATTAGTCATAAGATTTTTGATTTATTGTCAAAATTAAATAATACAATTTAGGAATAAATGTAATTAAATCTAATTAAATAATTAAGTGGCAAAATTAAACTTAATTAATTAAATATTCAGAATATTCAATTAATCAAATTTTAGGATAAATAATGACATTTATCGCCAAATAATATTTAATTAAAGATAATTAGGAATATTCTATAATGTATAATTAAGATAATCAATTTTTGATAAACTGATGTATAGTGTGCCTTAGGTTAGGACTTTGATGTCGATTTCATTCGATTTGAAGATGTAGGAAGTTAATGAACCTATAGCCCATTTTTGGGGTATTACATTTTGCCCCTCTTTGAATTACTGTGCGAAGCACAGTGGTTCAAAGATTAGTTTGTTTTTGATGTTGAAATTGATTTGAGAGATAAACCGATTCCGAAACAGAAACTAATTGAAAGATTGGAAAATTTGATTCAGGTCCTGGTTGACCAAGAATTGTGATGATGTCAACTATAGAAATAATGAACCAGTGATTATGAAAAATGATCAAAATGCCTAATTCTGAACTTTATGATTACGAAGAAGTGAGTGACCTAATTCCAGACCTGATTATCCAAAGGAATCAAAATGGTATCACATCTGAACCCTTTAGTTATGAAGAACCAAGGAAATAATACTAATGAACTAATGGTTATGAAAAGATGATATAGTTTACAAGATTGATTAGGACACTGAATTGATATGGATCTTGATGAATCTGATATGCCCCAAGTGATGTGCCCCAAGTGATGAGGTGTTTTGATGAATAAACAACTAGACGTGGTTGTTGTCTTGATTACTAAAGGAAAGATTGTTTGATAGATTTATTTTGATATGCAATACCATGCCCCCTTCGAGATGAAAATTGAAACTTGACAAGAAAAGTCAGTGTTAAATGGTTTAGAAGCATGTTAATTGATTTGAGAAGTGGTTATACATGTTTGAGAACATGTTCTGCATCATTTAGAGATCATGGAGACCAAGTTTGACTAGGTTTGACCATGAGTTGACAATGGTTGACCAAGTTGAAATTTTGATAGTTTGATGCAAGATAATCAGTTAAGTTGAATTCTAGATTTCTGTGATGATTGAAGGTTGATTATGCAAGCAGTAGACCATCCTAGGTCCAAAAATTTTAAATCATGATTTTGACATAGTAAATGATCTCAGATTTCAATTTTGATCTTGAAAATGGGTTCAAAACATCAAAATTAGCCAGGGGTGCAATTTTCATGGAAAACGGGGCACTTTAAAAAATTAGGTCAAAACCTATATAAGGCCCAAAAGGGTCATTTTCATTTCATTATTCACTTTTGTCTTTTGTGAAACTTGTGGAGCCCTCTGAGAGAAAAATGGCCAAGAAAAAAGTTCTAGTCTCCTCACACCGATTCGAGCATAGCCAAAGATACTAGCGACCTCCCTGGTATAGGAACCCAGTAAGTGGACCTCTGTACCTCTCTGTGAATTCAAATTTGGCATATTTTTAGCATTTTTAGGTCATTTTTGTTAGAAGTATAATCTTTCCTTGGTGAATATATTATAAACCAAGGTAGTTTAGTTTAGTTTATTTATTATGTAAGTAGGAGATTCCTATAGAATCCCTACATGAACACTTGTCCTCTTTTCCATGTGTGAGGACATAATATTTATTTGTAATTTCCTTTTATTCCTAGATTCCTCCTTAAGAGGAAATAGCACAAGTGGCTCACACACTTATGAATGTGGCTTACATGCACATGGGAGTTACTTTTTGAACTCCTTCACTTATCTCTACATATAGAGATATTTCTCCACACACTCATCAATCTTTTCTCACAACTCTCTCAGTTTCTCTCTTTCATAGTTCTATCATATTGTATTGAGCTAAGTGCTCATATTCTCTCTCTCTCTTTAGGCTTTTCATGCCTCATTCATAATTCACAAGGGGTTTTCTTAGCTTTCCCCTTTCAAATTATTGTCTCCTCTTTACCTTGTTGGTGTATGCTCCTAGTTATTGTGCAAATTCATGGTATTGTTTCCTAACTCCTTGCTCTTGGATTAAACAATTTCCTATTTGTTCTTTATCATTTTTAACAATTTTCAACTTTTTGAATTTTTGCACCACGAAAAGTTATACGATAGTCCACTGGGGCTCGTACGAGTTTTCAATTTCTTTTTAATTGTCATCCCGGAACCACTTGAAACTCATATGAGAGGGACCCATGTGTCATACGACATTTCATCGGGTCCCTCAAATGTTGTCCGAGAACATATGCTTTGTCGTATACTCATGGATTGTCGTATGGCAACTTGTAGAAACTTGTACGAGTTTTGACACCAGTCTGAAAACTTGTATGGAAAACAGAGAGTGTTTTTCACATCCTTAGGTCAAATTTTTGATTTTTCTAATTTCATAGGCTAATTCTTTAGTATTTAATGTACCTTCTAAGATATTAAAATTTTCCATTCCTATACTTTAGAGTCTGATTATTGACCAAGTTACTAATAGGATTCCCTATTTCTATGTTGTGTAGGTTGTCTACCCTGATGTACATGTCTATATATCACACCCAGCCACTCAGAGACTCTACGTGTCACTTCCTAATACTATGAGAGTGCACTTAGCTTCTTACAGGTTCAAGTACCTAATACAGTTGCCTGAGATTCAGGTGAACCATAGATTACTTATTGCACTGATAGAGCGGTTCCATTATGAGACATAGACATTCCACTTGCCTACTGGAGAGCTTACTATTACACTGGAGGACATTTATCAGATCTTGCGGATACCATTCCATGGTCCTCGACCTGATTATGTTAGTTCAGGGAACTCTGGTCTTCATTCCTTTAGGAGAGTATTCAGCAATGACACACAACTGACTTAGTCTATTTCATGGGAGTCATTAGTGCAAAGATATGGGCACAACCATAGACTTGAGTGCATTATAGTAGGTATGATAGGTGGTATCATCATGTCTGATCATCAGCAGAATAGTCTATTGATGGGCTGGACCCCGATGGTGGCTTGATTGATGGCTAATCCTTCTAAGTTGGGATGGGGATAGTGTATGCTTGCTCACATGTTCTCTGAGATACACGAGATAGTGTATCAGGAGAGAAAGATATTTTCTTCGGGTGCGCTAGTTCTTCAAATTTGGGCATGGGAGCACATTTCCATATGTAGGCCAGTATGTCAGTCACAAAGACAGCCACAGGAGCCCATTATATATGTATATTCTAGATATGTCACACAAGTCTGTATGGGAAATACTGAGTATTGGAGGCATGTCCTTGATGACATGACCTTTTGTATATGGAGACCTTACTTGCAGGTTGAGCCTTGGCCTGCTGCACATGCTCAGTTCAGTTTCTTTTGCTAGAGTAGGGTATTGATTGGTAGGTCCACCACTATCCTTGAGCATTTTGTGATCACTAAGGTTTGGAGACAGTATGGTCTTATACAGGATGTACCATAGGAGCATGCTACCTATGCATGGATAGTCTGAGAGATTGGATTGGGATGGACAACACGCTTGTCTTATGCTCTTTGTACATAGGAGTATAGTGGATATGTGGTGAGAGAGTGGGATTATAGGCCATAGGTTGTAGAAGCTAGAGTTACAGATGCTTTCATTGCTTGGCTGGTGGAGGATCCTATGCATCAATTTTATGATCCCACAGAGTTGATTCCCAGTATGGAGGAGACAATGGATGTTACAGGTGCACCGATGGGTCGAGGCCAAAGGAGCCAAGATGTTCAGATTCCTATGCCACAACCTACACCTCTAAGGCCTAGAGCTATTATTACTCCACAGAGGCCTTTTGGACATATGAGACCACCGCACCCTTCAAGTTCTATAGCAGGCAGGCCTGTAGATGCACAGAGGAGATCTTCTAGAGGAGAGCATGGTACCCTAGGTAGTATTTGTAGTGTAGATGAGGTACTAGGTGCTCAATAGGATGTAGGTGTTGGTACTAATGCTACATAGGTTGATAAAGGTTTTGATATGGGTGCTAAGGTTAGATGCCATAAGGCACGCATGGCTAAGGTTGCTGATTAGCCCACTGAGGATACAGACATGCCTACTGCATATGTAGATCTTGGATTGGCTTAGACTCAATAGGAGGTCATTAGACAGCTCAGAGTATAGGTTCAAGATTTGAGATTACAAAGTGCTAGACTTGAGGTACCCCTCAAGGAGTCTGAGAGGTAGCGTTTAGAGCAGTAGGTAGAGAATAGATTGTTACAGGTAGAGGTTACTCATCAGACTACTCGAAGTGCCTATTATGTCTCTACATATTATGCTGTTGTTCCTATTGGACAGAGAGTATCAGATGCACCACCACCACCCCCACCAGATGTAGAGGATCAGGAAGACAACTGATCTATCATAGTTTTCTGATCATTTTTGGCATTTTGTCCATAGATATTGATCTAACTCTGATAGCTCACATGAGCTCATTCCTTTATACCTTGTGCTAGTAGTGCACCCCTGACTATTTCAGTTATATGATATATATGAGATCAAGGTTTTGGTTATGACTTCATTTGTACTTGTCAATTTGATTTATGATGATATCATGTGATGTAAATGTCATGGGTAGTGTAGAATGTATGCAATATGCAATGCAATGATTTCTTTCAAATGTATGGATTTATGCAAATGTAATTGATAGATGACAATGTATGATTTTGATTATGCTATGCAATGATAAATGCACATGTATTGAATGAAATTCAATGTAATGGGATGAATATAATATGTAAATGCAGTGATACATGATATATTTTGTAGGTATATATGAAGAAAAGTACTCAGTCATTTGTCAAAAAGGATGTCTAACCCAGGATGGTGACTACTTGCGGTTTTGTGAAGAAACCTTCGGTTGAGATTCAGCTCTTGTAAGATGTTTAGCACTATTTGAAGAATCATTTAAGCATTCAAGTTTATTCATCAATTGCGAGATCACACAATCATGTAAAGTGCAAAAATGAAATGCAAACCTAAGACCTAGGACCTAGTCACTGATCATGTGTCAGTCATTTTCATCATTGAATTTTTATTAGGTAACCAGATAAATCAATACAACATCCACTAGTTAGAAAAATTTTAATATATGAATATTGATTTGTATGTGCAAAAATCAATACAACACCCACTGGGTATACAACCATAGACATATGAATATTGATTTTGTTTTTAGAATGTTAGATTAGATATAAGTACCAAGGCACAAACTCTAGGATGACCTAAATATCATGTCCATTTTGATATAGCAATTTGTATAAGAATCAAAACATAGATGTTGTGATGACCTGAATATGCCTTGCAGTTGAAACACATCAAGCAATTAAGAGATCACTCTGAATCCATTATGAATCACCTATAGTGACCCTTTATCATTCACTTCCTTAGGCAAGATCGCATTTCACAGTAGGATTAAGAATTCACTCAAAAAGATAGCAGTTAGATCAAAATTCCTTGAATTATTTGGGTATCAATGGTTGAGGTACCCATGGCCATCCAATACATGATGGAGGCTCTTATAGATAGATGCAATTTCAATATAGATTTTCCAAAGTTGTTAGATTTTCACTCAAAGCAAAAAACAAAGAAAAGAATATGCCCCCAGTCATCACTCTCTAAATCCTATAATGGACATCATTGAAGAGCTTGAAAGGACACAATATGAAAAAATCTCAATGCGAATCAGTAAGCATACAAGGAGATAAAAGTAGTGAAGCAAAGATGGTTTTCAATTTGTTGTTGATGTTTGTTTGTTTGTGTTGTTGTAGATGCAAAATCCTTTGTGGAAAGGAGACAGACAAAATGACTTGGATGCAAATTCAAAGGACCCTAACTAGATATGACATGTCTGAGATACTGAGGATAGTAGGATATGACTTTGATTGCCCCCAAGTTTGAAACATTGATAAGATACAGACACTTTGTTGATTGGTATATAGACCGACTTTATTGAAAACAAGAATGCGGAAACAAACCGGGAGGTATGTACAAACTAAAGCAAGACTGAAAGCTAGGAAAGACCAAGATTATGTTGATAGATGGAGCATTTTGAACAAGTGGCACCTATTTGCTAGGTTTTCACCATCTTGGTAGAGATTCTATTTTTGCTACCAAGGCACCTATTTCCAGATTTTCACCAAGGCACTTTTTCTTTTTCTGTTTTGTTTGTATTTTTCATTTTTTTTGTACTTTTGATAATTTTTTATTTTTTTTGTGATACATCAAGGTGCCTATTGCTAGGTTTTCACTAGGATGTTCATTCTTTTCAAGACTTTTTCTAATTTTTCTAATTTTTTTAGGATATTTTTGAATACTAAATGCCTTAGGCATAGAATTTCTTCAGATGGAGAATGTTCATTGGTTCTCAGAGCTGTTCTCCTTTAGTCATTGGGAGTTGATAGGCTCTAGAGCTAAAAGTAGCAGTGCCAACAAAGGGACCCAGCCAGTTGGGTTCAAAATTCCCCTTGCACTCTTGATGTGATTAATTTTTAGGATTCTCTCTCAAGACTAGATCACCAACCTGAAATTATCTGTGTCTAACTTTCTTGTTGTAGCCTCTAGACATTTTTTCTGATATAATCTGAGATGATCATATGCTTCTTGTCTGCACTCATCTAGTAGTTCAAGTTCTTGCAACCTAGACACTCTATAGTCATCATCAGTTACTAGACCATGCATTCTGATTCTTAGTGACATGATTTCAACCTCAATAGGTAGTACCACTTCAGACCCATAAAATAAAGTAAATGGTTTAGCCCTAGTGGGTGTTCTAATACTTGTTTTGTAGGCCTAGAGAGCTAGATTGATCATGAGATGCCAATCTCTTCCTATTTTTTTAAATATGTGATGTAAGATCTTCAATAGATTCTTATTTGAAGCCTCTACTTGTCCATTCCATTGAGGATAGTAGATTGATGACCAATGTTGTGTAATCTTGAATTTAGCACACAAATCATCTAAGTCTCTATTTTTGAATTGACCACCATTATATGTGACTATTGAATGTGGGATCCCATACGGACAAATGACGTAGTTCAGAATGAACATGGAAATTTGCTTGCTAGTTGCTTGAGTCAAAGGGATTGTTTCTACCCATTTTGTGAAATAGTCTATAGCTGTAATAATATGGGTATGTCCATTCAAAGAATGATCATGTATGGATCCTATAAGATCAAATTACCATTGTTGGAAAGGCCATTGTGTAGTAAAGGGAATTAGATCTCTTCCTGGTGCATGATTTAAGTTTCCATGTACTTGATACTTTTGATAGAGCAAACTTGATTGCATATTTTTCCATTTTCGGCTAATAGTATCCATCCCTAATAAGTTTTTGAGCTAGTGTTAAACCATTGGAATGTGATCCACATATACCTTCATGGAATTCCTCTAATACATGTTGAGACTCTTCCCATTCTAAACATCTAAGGAGTGTACCATCTAGACCTCATTTGTACAAATCATTACCAATGATGACATACCAGGATGCATTGTGGACAAGGTATTGTTTCTCATGGTGGTTGAAGGTATCGGGAATGATTTGGTCTTGGAGATAGGAGAAAAGGTTTTTGTATCTAGATGAATCATGACTGACAATAGTGCAGATCATGTGGGTTTTGGGGGAATCATATGTAGGATAAGATAGTGCTTCTACCAGGAACTCATAGTGTAGCTCATGTTCAGGTTGCTGTAATAAAGTAGATAGCATTGCCATAGCATCACTAGCTTTGTTCTCCAATCTAGGAATTTTCTCAAATGTGATGAATATGAATATTTCTTAAGGTCATCGACCATTCTCTTGTATGGAACTAGCTTTTCATCTTTCATTTGATACACATCATTGACTTGGTGTATTAAAAGTTGTGAGTCTCCATGAATGTGTAGCTCTGTTACCCTCCATTCAATTGCTATCTTCATGCCATTAAGAAGGGCTTCATATTCAATAATATTGTTTGTGCAAGGAAAATTTATTCTGAGTGCTTTATCATTAGAATGTGATCCACATATACCTTCATGGACTTCCTCTAATGAATATTGAGACTCTTCCCATTGTAAACATCTAAGGAGTGTACCATCTAGACCTCATTTGTACAGATCATTACTAATGATGACATACCAGGTTGCATTACAGATAAGGTATCATTTCTCATGGAGGTTGAAGGTATCAGGAATGATTTGGTCTTGGAGATAGGAGAAAAGGTTTTTGTATCTAGATGAATCATGACTAACAATAGTGCAGATCATGTGGGTTTCAAGGGAATCATATGCAGGATAAGATAGTGCTTCCACTAGGAACTCATAGTGTAGCTCATGTTTAGGCTGCTGTAATAAAGTAGATAGCATTTCCATAGCATCAACAACTTTATTATCCAATCTAGGAATTTTCTCAAATGTGATGAATATGAATATTTCTTAAGGTCGTCAACCATTCTCTTGTATGGAACTATATTTTCATCTTTCATTTGATACACATCATTGACTTGGTGTATTACAAGTTGTGAGTCTCCATGAATGTGTAGCTCTGTTACCCTCCATTCAATTTCTATCTTCATTCCATTAAGAAGGGCTTCATATTCAGCAATATTGTTTGTGCAAGGAAACTTTAATCTGAATTCTTTATGTATTGAGTATCCTTGAGGTGTGATGAACAATATGCCTGGTCCAGATCCATTCTGTGTATAGGAGCTGTCAAAGAATAACTTCCATGCTCTAGAAGAAAGATTCATGATAGAGGAATTTGGAAATTCCATTTGCATTGGTGTATCATCAAACAATGGTGCTTTAGTTAGTTGATCTACAATTACTTGTCCTTTGATAGCTTTTCTTTCAACATATTCAATGTTAAATTCACTTAATAGCATTACCCATTTAGCTAATCTACCTGTGAGGGTAGCTTTTCTTAGTAGGTACTTTAGTGGATCAATCTTAGCTACCAAATGTGTGGTATGAGCTAACATGTAGTGTCTCAATTTTTATGATGCAAAGATCATAGCTAGACAAGATTTCTCAATCATTGAATAGTTCTTCTCATATGCTAGCAATGTTCTATTGATATAGTATATAGCTCTTTCCTTCTTTGCCTCATCATGTTGTGCTAGCAATTCCCCCAGTGATGTATCTATGGCAGAGCCATATAAGATCAATGGATTCCCTTGAATAGGAGGCATCAAAATAGGAGGATTTGATAGATATTTCTTGATATGATTAAAGTTCTTTTACACTCCTCATTCCATGCAAAAGTTACACCTTTATGTAATATTTTTGTGAAAGGTTGTGATATGTCTGCTAGCTAAGATATGAAGTGTCTGATACATTGTAATCTAACTTGTAATGTTCTCATTTGACTGATATTCTTGGGAGGTTGCATCTCCATGATAGCTTTGACCTTTGCTAGATCTACTTCAATTCCTTTCTTTGAAATAATGTAACCTAAGAGCTTTCCAAAAGTGACGCCAAAAACACACTTCTTAGCGTTTAGTCTGAGACTAAACTTCTCCATTCGATCTGGTATTTTTCTCAAATCATTTAGATGTTTAGATCTTATCATAGATTTTTCCAAAGTATCATCATCTTAATCTTCCATAGTTCGATGCACCATATCATGAAAAATAGACATCATAGCTCTTTGTTATGTAGCACCTGCATTCTTCAAACCAAATGACATAACATTCCAATAGAAGGTACTCCACGCACATGTGAAAGTAGTTTTCTCTTGATCTTCTAGAGCTATTTTGATTTGGTTGTATCTAGAAGAACAATCCATTAAAGAATACATCTCAAAGCCTGCAGTCATGTCCACTATCATATCGATATTTGGTAATGGTAAATCATCCTTAGGGCATGCCTTGTTTACATCTCTAAAATCTGTGCATACTCTTATAGATTTATCTAGTTTTGATACTGGAACAATGTTAGAGATCCATTCTACATAATCAATAACATGGATAAATATGGTTTTGAATAGTTTTTCTAATTCAGCTTTGACCAAGAGTGCAACATGTGGATGCATCTTTCTCAATTTTTTCTTAATAGGTTTGACTCCTGGAGCTATAGATAAATGGTGCATTATAAGATTAGGATTGAATCTAGGCATATCTAAATATTTCCATGCAAATTTGATCTTCTTCTCTATTAGGAATGTAGTAAATGTTTTATTTTCTTCTTCTAATAAGGATTGTGCTACATGTACCAACTGTGGTTCTTTTGTTGTACCGAAGTTGATAGATTGAGTTGGATTTATCAGTACTGGAGATCTATCCTATAAATAACTCAAAAGGACATCAAATATCTCATCCTTAGGCACCTTAGAGAGGTTTTCACCTTTGGATACATCTTTTATTTTTACTTTTGTAGGTTCTAAGATTGCCACAAAGTGGTTTTGACCCTTAGAACTCTTTTTCTTTTTCTTTTTATTCTTATTCTTTTGACTAAGATACTTGATGTCTGACTTCATCATGCTAATGCTCAGTTCATTGATGGAATTAATCATAGGATCCACTACATTGAGGTAGCAAGAAAGGGCATATTCATTTGGAAAGGTATAGATACCTTGGCTCAAATTTGTGGAGGTTTGGTCGAGAAGTTCGAGATGTTGGATAGTCAAAGTGGGGAAGGATTGGGAAATGATGTTTATGAATATTGATCTATCATCATTGGTCCTAACCTAAATCTCAAGTTCGAAGGTGATATTACTACTCAAAATGTTCAATCTATGAATAGGTTCAATGTCATTGTGGGAGTTTACTTCAGCCATAGGTGGATCAGACTCATTAAGTTCATCATTTCACTCTAGACTTATGTTGGGTTTAGGTGCATATTGGTGAATAACATCAATATGTTTTTCTATGATAAGCTCATCTTCCTCTGGAATGACTCCCCATTCATAGTCATTTGATTCCTCATCTATGCCTCTAGGAAATCTAAGAATATGTATGAAATCAGGGTGGATTCCCCAAGAAGGGTTTCCATCTGATTCCAATTTGAATTCATACTCATGAGAGTCCGTCTTAGAATTGATATGTTGTTCCAATTGTTCAACTATTTGGATAGTTTCAATTGATTCTTCTTGTTTGATTTCAATAGTAGGTTCTTATTTTTCTACTACATTGATATTCTCCTTAGGTTTCTCTTCATCTTTAAGGAGGTCTAGTATTTCTTTAGGAAAACACTCATAAGGAATGAGATCATCAGTAGTGTCCAAATCATCATTGTCAAATTGTTGTGTTTTTTCCTTTATTTGAATTGCTACTGATGGTTCAATCTATTCTAAGACATGTGGAGAGTTTCTGCTAAAATAGAAAGGCTTCTTCTGATATCCTAGACCTATTGTATTCTTGTTTGTTCAGCCACAGATGTCAAGAGGTGATAGAAGACCTTTACCTTGTAGTCCTAGAGGTCCTTGTCTAGTGTATCCCATTTTTGTGATCAATTTGTCTCTTGGTCCATATGACTTCTGAGGAATTTTTCTTGAAGTGGAGTCACATTTCTGGACTAATTGGGATTGAGACTCATCTTTGTATAACCATGCAAGAATGACTTCTTCTTCCTCAAACTCTTGTTTAGATACTTTCTCTATGACAAAGCTTCCATTGAATATGACCTGAGACTCTTTAGTATTGGGTTTCACTTTGTCTGAAGGTTGTCCATAAGATTTTGGGGACAACGGGAGAGAGGCAAGAGATAAAACTGGTTCCATTATGTATTCTCCCATACCCTTGTCTTTGATTTTGACATCTTTTGCAATGTCTTCCATATTGGATGTAGATGCAACATCTATTTTCTTAGTGGAAGATTCTCTGTTATTAGGAACGAGTTTGTCAGTGCTTTCTTTCTGTTGGCATTAAGCAGAATTGCCACTAGTGACAACACTTATTTGCATTCTGGATATAAATCGAGCAGACAGTGCAAACCGAGCAGACAACGCAAACCGAGCAGACAGTGCAAATCGAGCAGACAGTGCAAACCGAGCAGACAGTGCAAACCGAGCAGACAGTGGAAACCGAGCAAGTTAGTACAAACCGATTAGGACAATGTAAACCGAGTAACATCATGTCTACCGAGTCACCAGTACTTACCGAGTTCAAAACCTACCGAGTGATAAGTATGAACCGTGCCTTCACTTCTACCGAGTGCATGACGATGCCGAGTAATGCAGTGGACGCCGAGTATCAGAAAGTCACCGAGTCAGTTTGAAGGAACCGAGTAACTATAATTGGGCCAACTTAGTAGCACTCATGTTTATTTGTCAAGCCGACTGTGTAATTGTAATTGTAATTAATTGTTTAAGACTTGTATATAAGCAATGTTGTAAAAATAAAAGGATGTAATAAAATGTATGAAGTAGAATATATGTGAAAGAAAAAAAGTAAGGCAGAAATAAGTGAATTATAGAAGGCTTCAGAAGTATAAGGTACAGCAAAGACAAATTCATCACAGAAGGTGATCAGTACATCAGCGAATCTCAATCAGCAATCCAGTTGCAAAGCAGAGATCTATTGTTTCATTCTAACAGGTGAATCAATACTAAATCCTTTAACCGGGTAGACTTAATAGTCTTTGTAAAAATCTCCTTACCGAGTGCATACTTCATTGTATGTTTGAAAATCTTTTAACAGGGTGGATTTAGTAATCCTTATTGCTCTTAACAGGGCAGATCATCAGAAGTGATCAAATTGTAAGCCTTAATCGGCCAACTTTATTCTGCAGTATTAAAGCTTTGTGGGTTTCATCCCCACCCCAGTTTTACTTTCTTTTGGAAGGTTTCTGGGTAACCAAATCTATGTGTCATTATTGTGAATTCTTTTAAGTTTCATGCTTTCTGTATGCAAAGATTAAAAGGAAAATTTCATGTTAAAATTGAAAGAAAATTTGGAGTTACTGATTCACCCCTCCCCTCTCAGTAACTCGGTCAATTCCTGAATATTTCCAACAATTGGTATCAGAGCTGCATTGGTTCTCAAGACAAAGCTTAACTAGCTTGAGCAAAGATCCAGGACAATGGAGGTATTCAAACTGAATAAGGTGATTGAAAATGAAAAGCTAGATCTGGAAATGGCCATAGCTAAACTCAAAGAAGCAAAAGAACATCTTTCCCAATCCCTAAGAAGAAGGAAGGAACTTGCAAATCAGATGAATGATCAGAATTACATTGAAGAAAAGATTGAAGATCTTCTTCCCTCAAATAACTCAGATGAAGCAAACAATGCTATCAAAGAACTCCTAGAAAAGAATGGGTCTCTGCAGGAAGAAGTGAGAAAATTGAAAAGAGAACAAGAACTACACTCTACAAGATTTTGTGAGATCTTGGAACAAAGAAACAAGTTGAAAGATGAATTAGATGGAAGAAACATTGAAGTCCAAAACAAAACCCTTCAGCTAGAAAATCTAATTGATCAGATCTCTCATACAAATGAAGAAATTCTAAATCTAAGATCAGAAATAGAAAACACAAGAGAAGAACTAAGATCTGAAAAGGAAATCAATCTAAGATTGATGGATGACCTAAATGTTGAAAAACAAATCAATGAAGGAATGCTGAAAAGTCAAGAAGACTTGAATCAGCTGTATGAATGAAATCTTCATAGGCAAAAAGGAAAAGCAGGACTTGGATACAAAGAAGAAGGCGAATCCTCTAAGCAAGGTACTCAAAGAAATCAAAAACCTACTTGTAATCATTGTGGTAAAATAGGACATACTTCAAATAAATGTTGGAACAATGAAAAAGCAGAATTCAATGGAAAATGTTATAGCTGCAATCAACCTGGTCACAAAGCAAATAAATGCAGGGAAAAACCTAGATTCAGAGGTAATTGTCACAAATGCAACAAACAAGGTCACAAGGCATCTGAGTGCAGATCCAAGACATTTAATCCAGCAGAACAAATTGTGAAAGCAATGTTTGGATGGGACTACAACATCTGGTGTAGATGTCATTACTGTGGAGAATATGGACACATTGGCATGAATTGCATAAAACATCATCTAAGGAAAAGAGATACTACCGTAAGATGTTTCAAATGCACTAAACTCGGTCACATAGCCAGAAATTGCATGAATGCTAGTGAAATTGAAGAAGGAAAGAAGAATGAAGCAACTAAGGTCAGGAAACAGGTGAGACAAAAATGGATTCCTAAAGCTACCGAGCAATCCAGTCCAAGTAATGGAATGGATGGCTCTACCGACTCAAACTAAATTTCCAAGGAAGCATTGGAACTGTATTCTAATAGACCAATCTCAAGCAGTTCCAGAACCGAAATTAAAAGAAAAGTCTAAATCAGCATGCAAGATGCAGTGAGATCACCGAGCAAGGTCGGTATAGTCTTCACCGAGCAAGGTCGGTACCTATCTTTACCGAGCGAGGTCGGAGCATTATGAATTCTTGAGTTCACCGAGTTGCGAAGTCTTTTCTGAGCAATTAATTCTTAGTGGGTGACAGTCTATCAGAATTCCTACCCTAATTTGAAATGAGCATTAATGACAGAATTGTAAACAAAAAGCAAGTAATCGAACTCATTCTTCACCGCGAACCTTTAGCACTTTGAGAGTAGAAAAATTTCAAGAGCAACCCGGCGATTTAATACTTTTGCGAAAGGAATTTTCTGTGAGCTACCATGGCATCATCCAGCACTTCAGCGAAGAAAGGATCTGATATGTTAGTCCAAGGGGAGTGGAAAGCACCAGATTTTAAGATCGTGCTCGCAATTGCAGCAGCCCTAGATCCGAACGGAGCTCAATCTCAGATTCCTCCTAAGGTACTGCTTATTAACGATATCCGCAATCATTTTAACTATTCAATTCATGAAATGGGAAACCTAGAACTAGACATTGTGCGTGAGGAACTATGTGTGGATGGTATTTTGAAACCCGAGCACAAACATCTAGAAGATAAGGGTTTAGTTCATATTGCACATCTTCCTCGAAACTTTTGAGATAAATGGGTTAGGTACATTCTCAGCCGAGTACATGATGGAAAGATTTGGCTTGAGCAACCTATTGAGATCACAAAGAAAATGATTCAACAAGTCACCGGTCTTCCCATGTTGAACAAAGCTAAAACTACCAAAACCCTAGGTCGGACGGAACTAGAGAAGAAAACCCTAGCCGAGTGGGATGGTAGAGGCATGAAAGTTAGTAGCATTACCAACGCTGAACTGAAGTTTGGTACACATATCATTGCCCACAAGATTTACAGTTCTAGTCGACAGAACAGTGTCTCCTGTGAAGCTATTGACCTAGGATACAAAGTGGTCAAAAACAACTTGACATTTGACCTAGCAGACTTATTGTTGAAACAGTTTAACAAGAACATGGAAAGCATCAAAACTTCCAAAAACAATCCATGTAAGTTTGGATCCTTGTTGGTCTGTTTATTCTTCTATGTTCAGAAATTCTTCCCTTCAAAAGGAAAAGTTGTATGGAGAAAAGATGTGCCAGTACTCTATGAAATAAATGAATACATCGCAGAAATGGGTGAAAACTTTGAAAGCATCATGGATAATTATTTTGAGTCTTTCAAAGAGAAAATGAATGACAGATTCTGAATTCCACAGAAGTTGGTGGAAGATTACAAAGATGACATTTGTTTTATGGTAGATTGTGATAATGTGTATATTCAAGCAGTTAAACCGAGAACTGTATATGTAAAACCTCTTCCTTATGAGGTAAATATTGATGAAACCAAGAATATCATTGAAGCTCTTCTAAATCAGCCTGTCAATCCCAAAGCCCCATATTTTGGAACATATGATGAAGCTAAGGTGAGAATTGAACTAAGCATAAAGCTTCCACAGGCGGTAAACAAAGGAAAGAAGAGGATAGCCAAAATGCAAATGATAACTGAGGATAAAGAAGAAATAGATGAAAAAGAAGAGGAAAAGGATGAGAAAACAGAGGAACCAGAACCTGCAAAGAAGAAAGGAAAAGTTTTCATCACTAAGGCACCTGTGCCTCCCACTGCTATGTTTACAAGGAGAAATACAAGAGGCAAGGCAGACAAGGCAGAAAAGGCAGATAAAGACATAGTATTCAAAAGGCCTCCTCTAAGCCTTCAAGAGAAGCTCAAACTCTTCAGAGATGGATCAAGATCTAGAGTAAGTAACATAAAATCCTTGAGATATGAAACCAGATCGGAAGTAGAACAGAAGGAAATAGAAGATGCTGTTGTTGAGAAGATGGGACAGTGGAAATACTCTCCTGAAGAAATTACCCCACAGGTTCCAGCAGTTCTATTGAATCCAATAAAAATGAGATGGAGCAATGCAAGGCAAACTGTGATAGACATATTTGATCAAAACCTGAGACAGTTGATGCCGAGCTTGAATAATGATGAAGTAAAGAAGGCATTAAAAGAAAATGAAAATAAGATGACATTGAAGTTCAATACTTGTTTGATTTTGATCAACAATATTGAATCGGTTATGAAGGCTGCAAAAGCCACATGGAAGAACATATACCACCTTCACCAACCGAGCATTGAAACTGTAATAATAAAAGATATTGAAGATGACAGTGATGAACAAGAAGAAGACACTGAGGTAGATGATACTGTAAGGATAGCAGTAGAAGTCATTGCATCCCTTCCTACCTCTCCAGTGAAAGTTTCTACATCTAGCCCAGAGACACCTTCAAGCATGGTTGTGACAACTTCCACATTTGTCCAATCATCTCTAGCAACATCAGAGGCAGCTACCATTTTTTCTACCGAGTTGCAGTCTCCTGTACCATCAAGTTTTCCAGCAGTAAGTTTTCCAGCTTTTGAATCTTCAAGTGTAAATATTTTAAGTTCTCCAGTAGAAAGTATACCAGTATCAATAGCTAGCCCTACTTTATCTACTATCACTACTACAAAAGCATTAAGTACAGATAAGCCTAAAGCTCTACCGAGTATAAAATTTTTGGGTAAAAATGTAATTGAGGATATAGACCTAGATGAAGAGATAGAGATTCCTACATTAGATTTTGCAAATCTCTCAGTGGACCAAATGCAGAATATAGGTGAGATCCTCCAAAGGAAAGCAAAACAAAAGAAGCTTAAAGAGGAGAGAGACAAGGAGTATCAAATCATCAAGGATGCTAAGGACATTTTGTCTGATGCATTAGGCATTAAAGTAGACTCCTCCCAGCATGTTTTGTTACAATTAGCAGAAGCAGTTGAGAAATACAATGAGGACTCATCCGGGACAGAAAAGTTAGTTGAAAGAGCCGAGAAGAGATTCAACAATAAAGTGCTTGAGCACATTGCTCAGCACATAGCTATTAACCAAGTGGAATTGTCTTCAGTTTTGTCTAACATAGAATCTATCTATTCGAATGCTACCTCTCTTTTGGCCAGACTATGCAATTTTGCCGAGTTCACAAAGGATGTCAAAGACAAAATGAATAAAATGGACGAGGATATGAAGATTAGCATATAGAAGCTGCAACTTGAACCAAGTTCAAGCTCTGCTCATCACATGAAAATTTCACACCTATCTAATATGCAGTCTGATCTACTAAAAGAAGACTCAAGGATCCGGTCCACACTGCTAGACATCCAACACATGATCCTTCCCATCATGAATACAATGTATAAGCACATTGAACATTCCAGAACATTGATTCATGACAATCAGTTCTCTATAGCAGATCACATGATTGAACTCTCTACAGAAGTCCAAATTGCTATACAAACATGTAAGATCCTGCAAGAAAGTTGGGACAGAACCCTGGCACTAATAATGAAGGTACATTCTGATTTCTTATCAAATTTTGGATTCTCTCTGTAAATAACTTGTATATGCACCTTTGGCATTATCGTCAAAAAGGGGGAGATATGTATAGAAGGAGAGATATGTATACAGTTATAGATTTGTATAAGAAACAGTTAGCACATTGAAAGGGGGAGACAATGTATAAAGCCCTATAACAAAGACTAATTTTGAAAAATCAAAATAAAACTCAGCATGATTTGTGTATATAAATTTTGGCCAATAAGTGTTTTTGTCACTAATGCCAAAGGGGGAGATTGTTGGCATTAAGCAGAATTGCCACTAGTGACAACACTTATTTGCATTCTGGATATAAACCGAGCAGACAGTGCAAACCAAGCAGACAGTGCAAACCGAGCAGACAGCGCAAATCGAGCAGATAGTGCAAATCGAGCAGACAGTGCAAACCGAGCAGACAGTGCAAACCGAGCAGACAGTGGAAACCGAGCAAGTTAGTACAAACCGATCAGGACAATGTAAACCGAGTAACATCATGTCTACCAAGTCACCAGTACTTACCGAGTTCAAAACCTACCGAGTGATCAGTATGAACCGTGCCTTCACTTCTACCGAGTGCATGACGATGCCGAGTAATGCAGTGGACGCCGAGTATCAGAAAGTCATCGAGTCAGTTTGAAGGAACTGAGTTACTATACTTGGGCTGACTTAGTAGCACTCATGTTTATTTGTCAAGCCGACTGTGTAATTGTAATTGTAATTAATTGTTTAAGACTTGTATATAAGCAATGTTGTAAAAATAAAAGGATGTAATAAAATGTATGAAGTAGAATATATGTGAAAGAAAAAAAGTAAGGCAGAAATAAGCGAATTACAGAAGGCTTCAGAAGTATAAGGTACAGCAAAGACAAATTCATCACAGAAGGTGATCAGTACATCAGTGAATCTCAATCAGCAATCCAGTTGCAAAGCAGAGATCTACTGTTTCATTCTAACAGGTGAATCAGTACTAAATCCTTTAACCGGGTAGACTTAACAGTCTTTGTAAAAATCTCCTTACCGAGTGCATACTTCATTGTATGTTTGAAAATCCTTTAACAGGGTGGATTTAGCAATCCTTATTGCTCCTAACAGGGCAGATCATCAGAAGTGATCAAATTGTAAGCCTTAACCGGCCAACTTTATTCTGCAGTATTAAAGCTTTGTGGGTTTCATCCCCACCCCAATTTTACTTTCTTTTGGAAGGTTTCTGGGTAACCAAATCTATGTGTCATTATTGTGAATGCTTTTAAGTTTCATGCTTTCTGTATGCAAAGATTAAAAGGAAAATTTCATGTTAAAATTGAAAGAAAATTTGGAGTTACTGATTCACCCCTCCCCTCTCAGTAACTCGGTCAATTCCTGAATATTTCCAACACTTTCAATGTATTACAAGTTGTAGATATGTCAGTTGGAATTGTTACCTCTATTCCTTCATAAGGAAATTTCACACATTGATGGTATGTGAAGGAATAGCTCACATTTCATGTATCCAGGGTCTCCCTAGAAGAATGTTGTAAGACAAAGGTAGATCAAGAACTTGACATGTGATATCTCTAATAACTGGACCTATTCTGATAGGTAAGATAATTTTTCATTTGGAAGATCTTTCTTGTACATCATATGCCTTGATAGTTATCTTCTTGTTAGGATAAATGGAAGCTTATGATAATCCTAGTTGTGCGATCAAGCTGTAAGAAAAAATGTTGAGACCAGTGCCTCCATCTATCAACATTCATTTGACATGATGGTTTTGGATTAAGACTTCAATGTGCAAGGGCTGGTTATGCGGATGACTTAAGGAGTTATCATCTTCCTCTGAAAAGGAGATATACTAGGGTGATGTCAGATGACCAGCCATAGTCTGAAATCTATCTAGATCAAGATTGTCAGGAACATTTGAACCAATCAGAGCTTTATCTAGAATAGCTCGATGAGCTAGAGATATCCGAAGCAACTCAAACATTGATATTTTGGCATTGGTATGCTAGAGTTGTTGGAAAATACTGCATGATATTGGTCTCGTATCTTTAGAATTTAATGATTTAGAGGTAGCCCTCTATTTAGAAGTAGATGAAAGATTAAAAGGCATCTTAGGGACATTGGATGAATATGAGATTTGTCCTTGTAGATGTGCCTAAGCTTGTGATCAAGTAACTACATTTTCTGATTGATTATCTCTATCTTTTCGTACAATGGTGATGACATTGCAATGTTTAGATATGGAAGGTTCTACCATGTTAATGACAACATTTTTCCCAGAGTAAGCATAATTTACTTTAGCACCCATGTTTGGCTGAGAAGATGAATCTCCTTGAACATGTTTTGGAAATGGTTCTGTGAATGCCGTATGATCATTATTGCTCTTATGATTGTCAATTACAATTTCTCCATTATCAATCTTGTCTTGTATGAGATGCTTCAAGCGTATGTAATTGTTGGTTTTATGACCCTTATTTTGATGGAAATCATAGAAATTGGTCTCTTTCCACCATTTGGGTTTAGGTTCAAGATCAAATGGTTGGATTTCAAGCAATGTGATGATTTTGTTGGCCAACAGAGTTTTCATGGCCGACTCTAAGGATTCTCTAAGAGGAGTAAATTTGCATTTAGGATCTGTAGCCCAAGGTTTGTAGTCAGATGGTTTCTTGTTTTAATCTATCACTTTTACCTATGAGGCTTTGATGGCTTGATTACCAATAGTAAGATTGAAAGCAGGTGCCTTAGATGGGCTATGGACATTGTCAACAATGCCATCCGTGATGATGCCTTTATTCTTGTTCTAGTTTTTGTTCTTGTCTTTGGAACTAGATCTAGATTCATACTTCTCTTTTTGAAGTGATATGTCTCCTTTTTTCACAAGGACTTTCTCAATTTTGATTTCATTATCTACCATCTTATCAAATGATGTGTGATCTTGCATTTGTAAAGAGTAGTTGATTTCTGGAAAAAGATTGTTGATGAAAATTTATAGCTTCTCTATTTTTGGAATGGGTCTAGCATATAGAGAAAACTTCTTCCTCCATCATTTGAGGAAAATCAGGAATGGTTCTCCCAGGTATTTTTTTAGATTACAAATTTTGATCATGGTGACCAGATGTTTGATGTTGTAGGAGTATTGTTGATAGAATAACTTGATTAACGCCTCAAAATTTTTGATTGTTGGAGGCATTTTTGAGAACCAATGAATGGATGATCCTCCTAGAGATCGAGGGAAAAGACACATTAAGTAGGCTAGTTCATGCATGAACTCCATGGATTGAGTACATAATTCTCTGACATGATCTTGGGGATCAGAGTTTCCATCATATTTGTCATACTTGGGCATTTCCACTCTTTTCAGGAATGGTGGCATGTACAAGTCTTTATCAAATGGAAAAGGACATAGAGCCTCCATGGAGAACTCTTTAGGTTCCTTCTCCTTTTCAAGTTTGTTGAGCTTGACTTGCATGGCATGCATCTATTTCATCATAGCCATGATAGGAGTTTCTTCCTCTTGAGTAACAATATCTTCAACATTAAAGTTTGGAGGAAGTTTAGCTCCTTGTTGAGATAACTCTAGAAAGTAAGCCTCTTTCTCTTCATACAAGAAATGCCTCATCATTTTCTTGAAGTTATCATTTTGATATTGGGCAATTTTGGAAGGTGTGGGTTCTTGGTCTGCACCATGTTGAGATTGGTGTCCTTGGGAGCCTTGGTTTTCTCCACCTTGAGACATAGTACTATTCTGAGGACCGTTGGGAATTGATTTAGGTGGGGTCAGTTGATGACCTGCATGAATTGATGCAGGAGGGGTGACGTAACCACCTTTCAAGAAAAGATTACCAAGAGAGCCTTCTCCAAAGAGATTTGTGTCATAGGGTTGATGAAATGTCTGAGCAATCATAGAAGATGCTACTGAAGAGAATTTGGGTTGTTCTCCTTGTTTTATTTGTGAGGAAGCTCTAGTCTCCACCATTAACTTTGAGTGAAGCAAAAGAGAAAGATTAAGACAACTGAAGAATGACTTGATTCAAAAAGATCAAATGACACAACCTTGTCAAGATTGGATTGATTGAAGATAGATTGGACATAAATGAAGGATAATGTGCCCTAGAGGTATGGGTAGATACCCAAAAGATGGTGAACACGACCTCGTAACACTTAGTCATTTTTGAGGAAGGTTGAATTGAAGATGATTGACAAGGTTTCAACACAAGATGGAAAAGATTCAAATCGATAGATCAAAAGGCTAGATCAAAATCAAGAGACCACTTTTTGGAAAATAATTGGACTCTTCTAGTTTTTGCTATGTTCCTGACATAATGAATTTTATGATAGAATCTGGAATTAGGCTATAAAAACTAGATTTCTAACAATTTTGGCAAGTTTCTGGTAATTTTTCAAAATTCTCATACGAGTTTCTCCAGGCTCGTACGAGTCTGGATAAGCTCTGGCACAACAATTGACAAGACTCGTATGATAGTTAACACTAGGGTTTGATTTTATTTTGACTTTTCCTGACAAAACTCGTACAATAATATGCAAGCTCCCGTACGATAATCTGGGGGTTCTGATATGACTTTTGGAAAAACTCGTACAACTTTTTGAGATTATGGGATGAATTTTGGAGTCCAGAAAGGAATTTTGCTTCAGATTTTGCAATTTTTTTAGTTTTTAGAACCAGTTTGTTTATAAGATTTTCTCTGTCCAGGTTTGCAGATTTGTGTAACAGTTCGGGAGTGTCATTTCCAAAGGACCAAGTAGATAGAAAACACACAAAATAGTAAGAAAAGGGAAGAAATCAAACATCTCAAAACAATGAACAAGGGAAAAAGAAACCTTGCGCATGAATAAGCAATAGTGACTTATTGTGCTAATCCCTAGGAATGCTACTTGTGTATATTCTCAAAAGTTTTTCTATAATGCACATAGTCCTAAAAAATGAAAAATTGGCCTCACTAAGGTTTTTAGTAATGGTCCGACTCTGCAAATTTTGTGATCTCAAGAGGGTGAACTCTAATCCAGGTGCACCGAGGTTTTGACACAGTCCAAGAATTTAATCAATCAATAGCTTCTAGGGAGATCTGATAGCCCAAGAGACCACCCTTGTGGAGATTTCTTCCACAAAGACATTTATATAGTGACTGTTGCTACCATGGTGAAAATGGCTATTACTGCTTGAGGTTTCATCCATGTGGTTGACCCAATAAAGGGAATGTCCACTATGGTTAACCCTCTCTAAAGGTGACTCACAAAAGATACCACATGGGGACTTGGTCCAGATCCAAGGATTTGAGTTTTTGATACTACCTAAAAAGGGAGTAGAGCATAATCCTCTAGCCTTATCACTTTTACCCAAACACAACACAGATCAATCTAACATGCTAAGATTGAAATTATCTCACCAAGGCTTGTGATGTCAACAACAATATTTATCAAGCTCTCTAAAAGGGACCAAGAGAGAATGTACCGATCAAAGTTGAGGACCAAACCAAGTAGAACATGAGATAATCACAGTAACCTCCCTACCTACAAGGGGATCTATTGTCAAGAAGATCTTCACATGCATAAACAAGTGATTGAAGCCCACTCTCTCAAGATCATCCACAAATAGTGTTCATAGGGCCTATTTACTATGTGTAACAGATATGCAAAAAGAAAATCTATGTTCATTTTATAGCCCAAAACCAAAGTCTGTGATCTGAAAGAAGGAAAAGTCACACAAGCTTGACATGTGAGAGTTTGTTTTATGTCCCAAAATGAAGTGTTATTAGATGCAACATAATACCTGAGTTCCTCGCAACCCGCTTAGTAGATTTTACCTATTTTGCAATTTTTGTTTCACTTTTCCAATTAGAATCAGCAAGTACCAATCAGAAACAAAATATCTCACTTGTTAGAGTTAGTTGTTATTCCAAATCCAAAAATCAAATCTGGAAGACTGCCTAAAAATATGAAATGACAATTGAATTCTGATGCCAAAACTCGTACGATAATCAGTTACCTCCCGTACAACAATCTGGACTTGATACGACAATGGGTCTTTGCACACATGATAAAGTAACCTCCAAATGATAATGTGTAACAACTAATACGAGTCTCAAAAACACCAACTGTCTTATGACAGTCAGGGGTCATGGTACAACTTTCTGACAAAAATCATACAAAAAATATATGAACAAAAAATAAAGATCATATTTTTGGCCAAAAAATGAAAGAAAAATGATAGAAATCGTTAGAAATAAAATGGAAACCCATTTTAGGGCCCCACGGTGGGTGCCAGAAATGTGTGTTTGAAAATTGTACCTAGCTATGGACACAACACTTCAGTAAAACATTAGAGGTTAGCAAAATCAAAATCTACAATATAAATGAAACTAAGCTAACCAAGTGATTTATTGCCTTCTAGTAGGTGTGATTATGTTATTCTCAAATTAGACCAAGATCAGTGACAATGCAACACCTAAACAGAGGATTTAATGCTAAAAGGTGGATGTAGAATGAATGCAGATTAATCTATTTTTTGGATTTTGAATGCAATAAGATGAAAAATTGTATGAATCTAATCTAGAATGGAATTAAAATGATATGTAGATTATTCTAACAATGATATGAATTGATATGAAAAAAATATGCAAAGCTATGAAAAACTATGAATGATCTCACAAAGTTGCCTATTTGCCAAAGCTTGATTCTTTGTATGCAATTTTGCCAGAGTAATTGTGCAAATTCAAGAGATAATTTATGAAGAGCTGAGCCTCAATTTTATAGAAATCTAGGGCTTGAGGATGCATTGATAAAAGCCATAAATCACTCTTGATAAACAATGGTTGATTTTTGAGTTACAAAAAATTAGAATTAATTAACTCACAAAATCATGCATAAATAGCTTTTTGACTCAAATTAGAAGTTTAGATCAACTTTCAACTCAAAATAGATGTCGATTTTCAAAAAGATAACATCTTGAATTGATTTTCTGATTTAAGTTCTGTATGCACCCTAAAATGGTCACCTAGACTTTGGGCTCCCATTCAACAATTTATCAAATCCCTGAATCAATATTTTCAAAAATCAACATTTTTAAAATTATATCAATTTCCTTGATCAAATCCTAGTTCTATCATTTATTCGATTATTTTCTATGGGCTAACCATTTTATCCTAAAGTCTTTATTTATTTAAAATGAATTTCCTCTCCTTTTATTAAATAAAAAGCCCCCCACTTTTCTTCTTATCCTAAGTTGCACAAATAAAGCATTATTCTTATTTTATAAAAAGAAGAAAATGCCTTTTTGTCTCATATGGACACAAAAGTGAACTCTTATTTTCTCATTGGAGGATATTTGTGCACATGGATTGCTCCTCTTTCAAGCTCCACCCTTGATTAAATCTTTTGCCTCTTAATCTCCATGGTCCATTTCTTCTCACATTGCTATTTTCAAAATTTGGTTCAAGATTATTTGAATACCTTTCCAACGCATCAAACGGTTCGTAATTCAGAGCTAGGATGAGAAAGTTATGCCTTCTCTAAGTGGACCTAAATTTTATATATAGTTTTTTTGATAAATTTTCAGATTGTACTTGGTTTTTGATGCACTAATCTTTGTGGGGCTAACAAGTTGTGCTTATAAGTGCTCTCATTGCTTGAATATTTTCCAAAAAGAATGCATGTCAAAGCTCCAAATGCATAAAGGCTACTAATTATTTTTGCAGGGCTTCCCAAAGCATAAAAACAAATCAAGTGCTTGTTTATTGCTTTCATTTTGAGTGTGGCATTTACTAGTTTCTTTTATTAGGCACTTAATATCTTGTTGTAGGAATCTTTTGGTGGTAGGAGAGTATGCTCTTCACCCTTGTGGTGAAATAGAAATCTTGACCCATCTTTGGATTTTGAAATCAAGAGGGTAATTGAACCTTTGCTTGGTGTGTTTGGGAGAAATTTTTGAGCTAAGAGATTATGCTCTTCACCCTTGAGGTGAAATAGAAATCTTGACACTCAAAGGTTGATCCACTCTTTGTTTAGCTTTTATAATCCTTTAGTGGGACTACTCTTGAGCAATCAAGAGGAATGACCCAAGTGGGGACAAGCCTTTGTTGGAAATACAAATGGGAAAGTAGTACTGAGAGGGGGGGGGGGGTGAATCGGAACTTACTAACTTATATTCCTTTAAACTATTAGAAATTTATGCATCAAGTAAACAAAACTTGAACAATCTAGGTAATATATCATGTCAAATAGCATACATGAAATCACATATAACACAATAGATTTGATAATCCAAAAACCCTTGAAAGGTAAAAATGGGGTGGGGATGACACCCACAAATCTTCACTACTATAGATAATAAAGTTTGCCTATTAGGGCTTACAAAATTTGATCATATCATGATCTACCCTATGAGAGGTCTGCTCTATTAAAAGCTAAGAGACTTATTTAGTCTACCTTGTTAAAGGATTTACAAACTTACAATAAAGTAAGCACTCAGTAAAGAGATTTAAAAAAGTTTGCTAAGACTACTCGGTTAAGAGATTTACCCTGATACACTGGTTAAAATGTCTCAGTATATGATCCTTCAGTTTGCACTGATAGGCTGATAACAGATCTTATCTTTACTGTATGATTGTGATCTCTTCTATCTGATCTTTCTTGACTCTGTCCTTTCACTACTTTGCTCGGTCACTGAACTCTATCTGAATACTTCTCTTGATTATTTCCTCATACTTATAGTATTCAATTGATCTCAATGTCTCTAATTTTCTCTCTAATTCACACACATCTCTATCCTAGATCTTCCTTTATATAGTAGCAAAAATGTTTTACCGTTACAAGATCTACGGTCCAGATATATTCCTATTGCCACCTATACTATACAATTTTATGATTGGATAAAGGTTATACATAGGGATTAATGATAGCAATATGGATGCATAACCACCTTTGTGATTACCTCAATAGACAACATACAAAATATAATTATCACCAAAAATGGTTTACCTTGATCATTGTGCCATTCCAGACTTGTATGCCAATTCTGGCTAACTTGGTAAAAGTTATCCCTGGCACTTTGCATCAACTGTCCTCGGCATTTGTTGTACTCGGTAATAACTATACTCAAAAAATTACAAACATATTATGACCGTGACTTAACTTGGCAGTGCTACTGCTTGGTAAGTATACAATACAAAACTTAGCCTATACAAAATGACTCGATCGTAGTGCTGACCGACCATCCTTGCCTAGATATATGACTAAGTGTAAGACACTAATAGTCAACAAAATTATAGAGATCTATAATCTCCCCCTTTGACATTAGTGGCAAAAACACTTTGTCATGACATTCGTATATACAATTACAAAAATATGTTTGTATAGCCTAAAACTCCCCCTAAGATATATATACATAGTCAAAATTATGTTACCTATCCCTATTCACACTCATGTCATGATAATTCCCCCTTGTTTTTGACATGACTAATTTCCTCATCAGTAGGTAAGTTACAGATTTTCTCCAAAAAAGGTCTGTGAAGCACCATGATCATGTATAATGCATCTATCCATGTAGTTGAAGCAAGATTTAACACTTTAGTTTGTACTTCTAAATCAACGGCCAGATTGATAAGACCTTTAGCTGTAGACAATTGTGAGTCACTCTGGATCAATGTTGAAGCCATGGCTAATTTTCTTTGTATAGCTTCTAGATGTGGTGTAAGAATAGTTTGAATAGAAATTAGGCAAGAGCGAATCTTGCCATCATTTTCCATTAGCTCAGCTAACTTACCCTATGTTTGCATTACCTTAACATAATGTCCGGCACTGGTGCTGGCATCCAAAGTCAGGGACTGACTTGAAACTTTGATCTCTTTCTTGAGAGTTTCAAGCAAGCGTTGTTTCTCATCTGTGAATAATTCAACATTGGATATCTTGGCTAGTAGAGACTATCCATCCACAACTAATCTCGTGGTATCCTTTACCAAAGTTGACAACTCAACTTGTTTGACTGCTATCTCGGCAGATATCTTATCCAACATTTTTGTCTCAAATCTGCATTCTGACCATTCAAATAGCTTATCACTTGCACAACTTGCATCATTATTTACTTTCTGAACAATATGTACAAGTTGTTCTAATATAGGAACAAAACTATTTACATCAGATAAATCATAAACTTCATTAAATATGTCCTTTATTTCATGAAGAACTTGCTTTTGCTGATGCTCCCTTCAGAGTTCTACTTGTCTACTTTTCCTTGTCAGCAAATCTTTCATTATCTGTAGTTGCTCGAAAGTAAGGTTATCAATATCCCATTTAGGAATAACAATTTCTTCATCAATTGTTACCTCATCTTTGTCCTTTGGTGCTCTCGGTGGGGTGCTTCCACTCAGCAGCTATACAAGAGCTTTGATGGCCTCTTGTTCCTTTGGCACTTGTTCTTTAATGAATTTTCCTCTACTATTCCCTTCTTCTTTCTCCTTTTCCTCCGTAAGAGGTTGAACAACTTGTTCATCTAAATTTATTCCATGTCCTTCCGTGCTGCGTTCTTCCTTAGGAGGACTCTAAATGATATCTTCTACTTTAAATTCTTCTTTGGCAGAGTGAGTTAATGGTACCAACTTGATTGACTCCTCGGTAAGACTTGTACCTACTAACTCATCAATAGTAGAAACTTCAGGTATAATAGGATTTCCATCGGTAGATTGTGTGCTTAAGATGGTGGGATAATCCATGACTTGCAATAGTATAGGATTGCTACCTAGTAGGGGTGTGTCAGTTGCACTTGAGTTCTTTAAGTCATCCTTAGTTAGGAACGAGGTCTTAATGGGGTTCTCCTCCGGTATATCAACAATATGGACTTCAAAAGTATCCTGAGATTTCATTTCCTTAGGAGTATCAGTCTCCATTTTATTATGTGTTGCTTCAGGTTCTACGGCTTGTGAAGTGCTAGCAACCTGTCCTTCATCTTTATCAACCAATAGTCCAAACACTATTTTCCAAATTTTTAAACTTTCCTACACAACATCTTCAACCTTGTGTTGAAGGATAAGATAGGCTCTAAGTTTAGGATCAAACTTGCCTCTGTAATCATTAATTATCTTTTTGATATTTGCAGGAGTGAGAGTGGATTCAACTTGTGCTAATGTACTCTCTCATATTTCCTTCTCAGTTTGTAAAGTATACTCCCACTTTTGTGCGACTCTGTTGCACAATTCCTTTGGAATCCTATTTTCAATTTCAATCGGTAGCATCTTGAAAGTGCATAACATTTCAAGAATAGCATCCTCAACTTTTTCTTTGTCTCCAATACTCAGTGGTCCAAAATTTAATTTCTTCACTTCATCAACTGTAGCTATACTAGTAATCTTACTACATAATTCATCAATAGTGAGTTGATGTGAACCCTGTTGTGTTTCCTTCCCTTTTATTGCTTCATCACTTTCTGTTGTTTCATCATCTTTTGGTAGAACAAGCTTCCTTCTCAACTTCTTCATAACCTTGGTTGGCACTATCTTAGATTGAGAATATTTTCACTTTGCAGATGCAGGAGGCATCTTAGGAGTCTTAGTAATAGTCCTTTTTGGCCGAGGTCTAAGTGATGGTGTCTTAGATACTTTTCATTTCAACACTCTTCTTTTAGGTGGGGACTCAGAAATTATTGGTTTCTTCTCTTCTTCTTCTTTTGTCTCACTACCACTTGTTGCACTCTTCTCATCTTCTCCTAGTCCTTGGGTTAACTCTAGTGGCACCTCATTTACAAATTCTTTTACATACTCCTCCATATTCTTTACTATTTTCTTTCTTCTTCTCTCAGTGTTGGCAGCTAATAATCCCAAAGAGATCTTGGATTTGGCCTCTTCAAATGTACCAAAGTAAGGAGCCTTGTTATCAATTTCCTCAGCTAGGAGGGCTATGATTGAAGCATTAGCTTCATCAATATTGAGTTCATAGGGTAGTGGCATCAACCATGAAACCCTAGGTAGGACTGCCTATGCATAGGTAAATTCTATGTCTACTAGAAAACATATGTCTTTACTATATTTCTCAATCAGAGACACAGGGACTCTATTCCTATTCCTCATTTTCTTCTTAAACTCAATGAAATAATTGTCCATTATCCCTTCAAAATCATCACCACTCTCATTTATGAAATCATTAATCTGAACAGTAATGGGTTTCTTCTTATCCCATTTCACATCACCACGTGTAGGAAAAAACTTTTTAACATAAAAGAATATGTAGATCAGCAAGGAACCGAACTTACACATAGATTTCTTCACCATCCTAATGGAGTTCAAGTTCTTGGCAAGTTGAGTTAGCTAGAGCTCGGCAAGGTCATATGTGTGCTCTTTCTTTATTATCTTTGAAGCTTGGTCCACTGCCATACAGGGGATGCTATCCAACTGACTGGATTGGTAAAACTTATGCGAGATAAATCTAACAATGAAGTCAATTTCTGGATCAGTGATGGTGGAAATTGTCATTCCGCATTTGTTCCAGACTACCTGTGTTTGCTTGAATATCCTCTTTTCCTGCACATTTCATCATTCTCTTTCCATCAATGGTAGGGTAACCAGTGACATCATGTGTCATTTCCTTCGTAATCTTCACTGGTCCATCTTCTAGCCATAATTGCCTATCGTGCACTCGACCTAACATGATCTTTATCCATTCTACCTTGAAATTTTGCAAGAAATTTAGGGCATGTACTAACCCTTGGTCGGCAACGACCTTGTGCTCTGGCTTCAACACTCCATTGATACACAATTTATCATATGCTTCCCTGATCTCGTAATCATCGATTTCTCCAATTTTGCACATATAGCAAGACCTAACATCGTTCATCATTAACACATTTTCCAAAGTCATAGATAGGGCTCCATTCAAATCTCCTTTGATCACACTTTTAGATATTGCCTTGAATACCCTCGATTTGCAAACTTCATTCCTTACAAGTTGTACATTGAAAACTTCCATTCCCTATTTCTTGATTGGTGTGGATGAAGATGATGCCATTTCAAACTGTAATTTTTGAAAAGAAAATGGTTTCTTGGTAAAGTACCTTTTTGTCAATTAACCCTACAGATGAATTTTGCTGATGACACACTGAGAAGATTTGGAATCGCTTTGCTTGATCTGGGTTACAAAAATTTTGAATTGCTCTAAAATCTCGAATAGCTTGGTGAAATAAAATTAATGGCAACTTTACACTTTATAGAATCCAAAAAATAGGATTAGGGCCTCATAAATGCTTCTTATAGATTTTAGGTGAAATATAGCTGTCTCAACAAACTTATGTTAAACTCGGTTAAACACAAGCTCGGTCAATGTAACCATTGTGATACAGCTTGGCATGGCAATAACAGGTGCTCGACAAACATTGTTAGCTTGGTCATGGCACTGATGCTCGACATCAAAATGAAATTTTCTATTTTTATTCAGATATGTCCTAATGCATCTTAATCTATGTAGATATGGAATTTTTCTTAATTCTATGTTAGGAACTAATGTAAAGTAAGGCTTTGCAAGAATCAATTCTAGACATACCTTTCATGCTTAGTTGGAAGAAGTGTGATCACCTGATCCATCAGATTAGGTGACCTCAGATGTGCTTGCTTCACTTGTTGTTCCTTCTTCTTTCTTCCTCCATGTCTTTTCCATTTGGTTCCTCATTTTTTCACAGATGTTCTCATTCTAGTTGTTAACATTACTCAGCATAGGTGATCTGCAATCTCTCTTTAAATGACCAACCTTATTACATTTATAACAGACCATGCTTCCATTCATCTAGCTTTTAGATTTGCCTCTAAAATGAGTTTTCATGTAGTTTGCTCCAATATGTCCATACTTACCATAATAATGGCAATTGTACCAAGTGTTGTAATCCCAATTGTAACTCTTATGCTGTGTGACTGGCTTTGTTTGCTCATTAGTTGACCACCTTGGTCTAGATTGGCATTCATAAGGTTTGTGCCCATACTTCTGACAATTGAAATAACTTCCTTGAAACTTGGGTGAGGTGGATGAAATGTTAGCTTTAGATCTACATTCATGTGCTCAATGTCCATGCTTCTTGCAGTTAAAACAATGTCCATTAAACTTAGGTTTAGAATCAGCCTTACCATGTTTTCTTCTACATATGTTGGCTGTATGTCCTGGCTTCCCACAATGATGACATATGGGTTTTTTGTTATTTGGTTTAGAAATATTCTACTCTCCATCTTTTTATGACTCTCCTTCTTTAGTAGATGATTGATCATTTAGTCCAAGTCCAGATCTATCACCAAATCTCCTAGGTGACCTTAACAGTTCTTCAAAATACTTTGTAGCTTCATTAGGTTTGTTCATCCTTTCATTGATTTCTTTCTCAGTTCTCAACTCATGTTTCAACTAATCATTTTCATGTTTTAGTTGATTGTTCTCCAAGTCTTTCCTACCCAATTCTTGTTTGGCCAGCAGTAGTTGATTTACCATATCTAGTTGATTATTAGTCAACCTTTGTATATCACTTGTTCTTTCATCTAGCCTTATTGCAATTTTTCTTTTGTCTTCTTCAGCCATTACCTTATCATCTTTAACTTTCTTTTTCTGCTCCACTACTTCACAGAGTCTGACAGATTGAATTTCTCGCTCTCTCTTTAGAGTCCTGATTTCATCATTCAGTATGGTATTTTTCTCCATCAGTTCTTTCATGGCTTTGTCATTTTCTATAGAATTACCTGTATCAAATAGTCTAGTGGTGTCTTCTTCTATGTACAGTGGCTCACTTTGTTGAATAGCAATTTCTCTTCTTTTGCTCAAGGATTTCTTTAATTCCCCTTTGGATGCTTCCAGCTATTGTAATGCTACTTGAACTTTGATCTTTTGATTCTCTATGACTTTTCCCAGTTTGTAAACTTCCATCTTAAGATCTTTTCCTCAAGTGGTTAGACTTTCCTATGAGAAAACCTTTTCTCTGATACCAATTGTTGGAAATACAAATGGGAAAGTAGTACTGAGAGGGGGGGGGTGAATCAGAACTTACTAACTTATATTCCTTTAAACTATTAGAACTTTATGCATCAAGTAAACAAAATTTGAACAATCTAGGTAATATATCATGTCAAACAACATACATGAAATCACATATAACACAATAGATTTGATAACCCAGAAAATCTTGAAAGGTAAAATTGGAGTGGGGATGACACCCACAAATCTTCACTACTATAGATAATAAAGTTTTCCTATTAGGGCTTACAAAATTTGATCATATCATGATCTACCCTGTGAGAGGTCTACTTTGTTAAAACCTAAGAGACTTATTCAGTCTACCTTGTTAAAGGATTTACAAACTTACAATAAAGTAAGCACTCGGTAAAGAGATTTACAAAAGTCTGCTAAGACTACTTAGTTAAGAGATTTACCTTGATACACTAGTTAAAATGTCTCAGTTTATGATCCTTTGGTTTGCACTGATATGCTGATAATAGATCTTCTCTTTACTATATGATTGTGATCTCTTTTATCTGATCTTTCTTGACTCTATCCTTTCACTGCTTTTCTCGGTCACTGAACTTTGTCTAAATACTTCTCCTAATTATTTCCTCATACTTACAATATTCAATTGATCTCAATGTCTCTAATTTTATCTCTGATTCACACACATCTCTATCCTAGATCTTCCTTTATATAGTAGCAAAATTTTTTTACCGATACAAGATCTACGGTCTAGATATATTCCTATTTCTAGCTATACTATACAATTTTTTGATTGGCTAAAGGTTATACATAGGGATCAATGATAGCAATATGGATGGGTAACCACCTCCATGATTACCTTAATAGGAAACATACAAAATATAATTATCACCAAAAATGGTTTACCTCGATCATTGTGCCATTCCAGACTTGTATGCCAATTCTGGCTAACTCGGCAAAAGTTATCCCTGGCACTTGGCATCAACTATCCTTGGCATCTATTGTACTTGGCATCTATTGTACTCAGCAATAACTATACTTGGAAAATTACAAACATATTGTGACCGTGACTTAACTCGGCAGTACTACTGCTCCGTAGGTATACAATACAAAACTCAGCCTATACAGAATGACTTGGTCACAGTGATGACCGACCATCCTTTCCTAGATATATGACTAAGTGTAAGACACTAATAGTCCATAAAATTATAGAGATCTATAGCCTTTTTCCAGCTATTCTGACTGAGTATAAACTCAAGGCTATCAAGGACACAAAATGTTGGTAGAGGTAGTGTACACACAAAAGTAGTGCATTTCTATGAATCCTTATATGCAAGGGAAATCAAGAATGAGCCCTCACAAATAGATCCATAGGTCTCTATGCATAGAGTTGCAAGATTGTAAAATTGCTCTCAGCTAGAGCTATGAAGCTAATGACCTTGCTAGTCAACCACACAATGAGAGATTCAAGTGAAGACAAGGGCAAGAGTGCCAATATCTCCAAGAATCAAATGAAATGCAAATGAAAGTAAGCTAAGAATGAAGATGCAAGCTAAGCTAAATGATAAAAATGCAATGCTTGAAAGGAAATCTAATTTATGAAAGGAAAGTACAAGCTAGACTATGAAAGGAAAGTACAAATCTTACAATCCCTCCTAATTAAGCTATGTGAGATTAATCTATTGCATAAAGGAAATCTATACTAAGAATGCCATGATTATGAAACTATGAAAGTAAACTAAATGAGATGCAACAACAATGTCTTCAAAGAGCTCCAAATAACCTAGAAAACTTGCAGCATAAAATTAGTATTCAAAAATGCATATCAAAATGAGGAAAAGAGCTCTCCTTTTATAGGAAATGAAAAGGAATGGACCATGGAGATTAAGAGGCAAAAGATTTAATCAATGGTGGAGCATCAAAGAAGAGCAATCTATGTGCACAAATATCCTCCAATGAGAAAATAAGAGTTGACTTTTGTGTTCATATAAGACAAAAAGTTCTTTTCTTTTTATAAAATAAGAATAATGCTTTATTTGTGCAACATAGGGTAAGAGGAAAAGTGGTGGCTTTTTTATTTATTAAAAGAGGAGGAAATATTTCTTTTAAATAAATAAAGACTTTAGGATAAAATGGTTAGCGCAAGGAATAATCGAAAATGATTGAATTAGGATTTGATAAGGAAATTGATATAATTGACAAAATGCTGATTTTTGAAAATCTTGATTCAGGGATTTGATAAATTGCAAGAATGGGGCCCAAAGTCTAGGTGACCATTTTAGGGTGCATACATTTTCCCCTCTTTAACTAATGTGACATCGATTTGGGATCACATGTGCTTAAAGAAGAATTGAAATGTGAGATCGATTTGGGATCACAAAACAACTCCGATGTGTGTTCATTTTGGGAACACATTAGGAAAAAAATAAGTAAAAAGATGAAAGACAAGACCAACACCATCACTGCTAGGTGCAAATCAAGCCTTAGAAAAAAACTATCACCGTCACTGCTAGGCAATAATCAAGTCTGAAAAATAGGAGATAAAAATTGAAAGGCAAAATCACCACCGTCGTTGCTAGGTGATAATCAAGTCTCAAAATAAGAATTTCAAGCTAAGCTGAATGATAAAGCTGAATCAAAGATTAAAGCTGATAGGTACTACCCCCTTAGAATTGAAATTGAAATCAGGTAGAGGAGAACAAAAAAATGATAGACTTGATCAAAGCACTAGAAATCATGATCAAAAAATAGGACGATAGGATAACCACTAGGCAATGAAGACATGCCCCAGTTTGACTGAGAAAGATATAGGTTAAAGATATAGTCAAACCTCAGAGAAATGAATTGAATGAAAAATGAATGGAAGACTAGAAGTTTGGGAGAGATGGAAATGAAGAAATGAAGGTGCCCCAACAAAGATCAAAGGATCAGGCCTCAAATGGTCAGCCAACTGTGCAGATGAGGAGGAAATTTGAAATGCAATTTTGACTATCAAGATGAACTTAGATTTTAATTTTGAGTCTGAAAATGGATCTAGGACATTGAAATTAGGTAGGGGTGCAATTTTTGTGCAATTCTGAGGTGTTTTAAAAATTAGGTCAAAAAGTCAAAATGCTATAAAAATGGTAAAAAGTGTCATTTTCAAAATCATTTGACTTTTATTGATTTGAGAATTGTGAGAGCTTAGAGAGAGAAAATGGCCCAGCAAGCAAGAGTTCCCATCCATAGGCATCAATTTGAGCGAGCTCGGTTGCACAACCGGCCTCCACACTATCCTGCCTCAGTATGTTTTCAGAAAACTTCACTTTTTTGAGTCATTTATTGCATTTAATATGCTTTTAGCATTTTTTTAATTTTAAAAATTTCAAATTTTTAGATTAAGGTGAACTATCACGTGATACTTTAGAAGTATCACACCCTTTAGGGAGAAACATCATGCGATACTTCGCGGGTCCCCAAAGTATCGCACGCGTATAGACACCAGTATCGCACGATGACTGGCGAACTATCGCATGATACCAGGAAAAGTATCACATGACCAAAGGTATATCATGCTACCATAGAAACAAGTATCACATGATACTTGTTCCAAAAAGCAGTATCGTTGAAGTGCAAAATTTGATATTTTAAGTATTTTTGAGCAAAAAAATGACATGGGTCTAGACAAATTTACATTATATATGTCTTGGACTGATTTTCAAACATTCATCATGATATGTATTGACATCTAGCTTGGTTTAATGGTTTGCAGGAGCACTTTCTGATGCTACTCATCAGAGCGTGGAAGGTGGTGGGGCTAAAGTGCATCCGAGATCTTGATGATCTGGGCAAGGATGACTTGAGAGTGATGGGATTTGGATATTTGGTGCGGTTCCTAGATATCCAGGTTGATCATGGGTTGCTAAATGCTCTTGCTGAGAGATGGTATAGTGAGCACAACACCTTCCACCTACCTATTGGAGAGGTATCCATTACACTGGAGGACATCTATTGGATTCTCTGAGTACCATGCCATGGAGAGGCAGTGAGTAAAATCATGCTTTAAGATATAATCATTTAAATATAATGTTCCCATATGATGAAACTAACATGATTGTTTGTTGGCATAGGTGTACTATGATCAGGATGCTACTAAGGGCTGACATGCTATCCAGGGCATGTTTTAGGATGTCACTATCATTGACAGACATGTTAGCTGGGAGTGACTAATTGATGATTTTGGTAGAGACTTCTTAGTGCCATGTATTGTTGCTTCCATCATCACACAGGCCCTGATGACTGATCATAGTCAGAAGGGATTCCCTCTCGGATGGGGTAGACTACTAGTGGACTTGGTAGGTAGACCTCAGCACATGGCATGGGGACCTGCCATACTTGCAGAGATGTATCATGAGCTGCACGAGATCATCTATAGGGACGGTCAGACATGGGCATGCGGTGCCATCCTGGCACAAGTATGGGCTTGGGATCACATTATTGTGATACAACCCAGGATTTAGCTGAGGGAGTGGAGATACCCATACATATACAGGTATGAAGGATTCATATCACATGCCCATACTAGGGACGTGACATGGGTTCTAGATGAGATGACATCCTTCACATGGAGGCCATACAAGGATGCTGAGGCATGGGGGGATGCTGACAATGAGCTGAGCTACATGCTGTGTAGTCAACCATTAGTAGGTTGACACTTTGAGATTGTTGAGAGGTTCTGCATCACGTGGGTGTGGTGATAGTTTGGGTGATAGCAGTGAGTCTCCACAAAGACTACTACTTATGCCAGGGCTAGGGATGAGGAGGGACATGGGTGGCTACCCATGTTGGACTATCAGTAGGCCATTGTAGAGAAAAATGGCATTAGGAGGGAGCCTTGGGATTACCTTCCTGATATGGCTGATGCAAGATCAGATGCAGCATATAGGGCTGAGTGGTGGAGGGCACCATTCCCTCATTTCACAATACCTGATGCTTTGGTAGCAGCTCAGGGTGGGGATGGGGATGATGGGGGAGATAGAGGAGATGGAGGGAGAGGGAGTGGGAGAGGGATGGAGAGGGGGGAGGGATTAGGATCAAGATTAGGTGGCCAAAAATAGCCATGGAGATAGAGATCAGTGACCCTTAAGGATGAGGTGAGACCAGCTCACCGACAGGCAGAGGTACAGTAGGATCAGCCTATAGGAGGGGATGACCTAAGAGCCAAGATATAGGCTCTAGAGGAAAATATGCAGTAGTTGAGGATCATCATAGCTGTGAGAGAGTAGCAACTAGCTGAATTAAGGGTAGAGAGAGATCAGCAAATCAATGATCTTAGAGTAGAGATAGCACACCGGGAGCAAGCGGCATAGGCTAACATAGCAAAGATCCAGAGAAAGTCAACATGAGCTACTTACTACCATGGACTCTACTTATAGGCTGTACCCAAGGGATAGAGAGTTCCATCTTACTCTCAGAGGGTAGGTAGATCAGATATAGTGCTAGAGAGGGCAGCAACACCACCTCCACCACCACCACATGATGGGGAGAGTCAGACCTAGGTTTAGGGCTTAGGTTTAGATGTTTTGGACATATCATGAGACTTTGTGATCCATATTTTGGGATCTCATATTATATGTTGTATGATGACATTGATTTATAAATGAGATTACTGGATGTTTGATATATCTTGTGTTTATGTCTCACTTGTGATGGATGTATCAGTTTATGTATTGTCTTGTCATTTTTGCTCAAAATGTATGTTTATATGCTCATGTATATTCTCTCTCATAGGTGTATGTTTAATTCTCATGTGTATGATATAGACTCATGTTTCTGGAAATGACATTTTTGAGATATATATATGATGATATGATTAACCCCTTGTGATGACAAGAATAGGTTTGAGATGAAAGACAAAGAGTGAAAGACATGATTGAGAAAATGGGAAATGAGTGTAGTTGACCGATAGGTCCACATAAGATGAAAAGTAGAGCTCTCTCCATATGCAAGATGCAAAACTAAACTAATATGAACCTAAAAATTCAAGCTACTATGAAAAGTGGTTGACTTGCAAGGTCACAATGCTTATAGACATCTAATTATCATCATCAAGCATTATTAGTAGCATCGTAAGATCATACAATACTCACCAGTATGACTATGGGTATATGAATATGATCTATGTCAGATAGAAATGTGGGAATCCCACCTAGGCACCAAAGACATGTAAGTCAAGATGACTAGTGCAATGAGATTACCTAGGTTTACTATAGCGAGATTATGCTTGCATCAGGACATAAGAAGGTCAAGATGGCTATAAGCATGCACTCATGAAATAGTCAAGGATGATACTTTGTCAATCCCTAGTGTCAAGTAGGACTAGCATAAATGCTCATGATAGTTAGGATCAATGAAATATACCCACAAGCAGATAAAGAAATAAAACATGTTCTCATATCCTCAGTCTTCTAGCTATGCATCATCGAAAACTTCTCAGGGAGAGACCACTTGTCAAAGAAATCATCATAGACAACACACAAAGAAAAATAAAGTCAACATATCTCAATAAGTTTAGTGTTTAAGTGCGTGTGTGTTTGGTCATAGAGTCAAAATTCAAGCATCAAATTTTCTAATGGGTGATATCACATTAGATTGGTGAGTAAGACATCTGAAAAGTGTTGAGAAACACTTGACACTAGGATAGTGTTGAAAAACACTGTTTGGGGTGGTGTTGAAAAACACCTATTTGTGAAATGCCCCAAGAGACAAACGCACCTAAAGGACTTATGCAAATAGGTATGCCCCCTAGACAAAGACAAAGACCAATTCCAAACCAAGTCAAATAAGGTCAAGGCATGATGGAGAATGGCTAAGTGTCGAGGATGCATGCTAAAAGACAAGGGTGCAAAGGCCTCAAGTAGTGCCTATTTCCAGGTTTTCACCACTTAGAGATTTTTTTATTTTTTTTGTGTTTTTGCTACTGAGGCGCCTATTTCTAGGTTTTCACCAAGGCACTTCTTCTATTTTTTTGAATTTTTTGAATTTTTTGAATTTTTGAATTTTTTGAATTTTTGAATTTTTTTGATGAGACATCAAAGCACCTATTGGTAGGTTTTCACTAGGATGCTCTTTTTTAGGACTTTTTATACTTTTTAGGATTTTTTTCAGCATCATATATGGATTTTTTTGGTATTTTTTTAGGATCAATAAATATGTACAAAGGATGCCCCCAGATAGAATAGGCATCATGGATAGAGCTTCTTGAGGTGAAAAACATTAATAGGATCAGGGAGCTGTTCCCCCTATTCATCAGATAGCAAGTAAGCACCTATCCCAAAAGCAGCAGTAATAATATATGGTCCAAGCCAATTCGGTTCAAATTTTCCTTTTTGTTCTCGATGTTGTTGGTTCTTAGGATTCTCACACAGGACAAGATTTCCTACTTGAAATTCTCTAGGGAAAACCTTCTTGTTGAATGCTTTGGACATATGATTTTGGTAGACTCTAATGTGATCAAAAGATGTTCTTCATTTCTCATTAAGAAGTTCCAATTCTTGTAATCTCATGGCATGATAATCTTCATCTATAATCAAACCTTTGAGAGAGACTCTAAGTGAAGGAATCTCAACTTCTAAAGGTAATATTGCTTCAGTACCATAAGTGAGGGCAAAAGGAGTAGCCCCTATCAGAGTACGTATACTTGTTCTATAAGCCCATAAGGCTGGATTGATTTGTAAATGCCAGTCTCGACCATTCTTGTGAACTGTTCTATGGAGAATCTTAAGAATGGTTTTATTAGAGGCCTCTGCTTGTCCATTTCCTTATGGGAAGTAAATGGAGGACCAATGTTGTTTTATCTTGAATTTCTTACAGAGGTGTGTAAGGTCTTTGTTTTTGAACTGACCTCCATTTTCAGTGATTATCTCAGAAGGTATCCCAAATTGACAAATGATGTGATTCAATATGAACAAAGAAATTGTCTTTCCTAAAGCAACAGAGAGTGGAATGGCTTCTACCCATTTGGTAAAGTAGTCAGTAGCAGTAATTCTGAACTTATGTCCACCTGATGAGTTGGGATGAATCTACCCAACAAGGTCAAAGGCCCAATGCTAAAATGGCCAATGAGAAATAGAAGGAATGAGCTCCCTACCTTGAGCATGAATCAAGTTTCCATGTTTCTGACATTTTTCACAAGATTTGGCAAAAGCTATAGCATCCATCTGCATTATGGGGCAATAGTACCCTACCCTAAGCAACCTTTGGGCCATGGAAAGACCATTGGAATGTCCTCCACAAATGCCCTCATGGATGTCAACTAACACTCAGTCAGACTCATCCTTTTCCAAGCACCTAAGAAGTGTCCCATCTAAACCCCTCCTATATAGATCACTAGAGATAAGGGTATGACGAGAGGCATTACGGAAAAGGTTTCTTCATTTAGATTGGTTAAATGATTCAGGAATGATGCCATCATGAAGGTATGAATAGATAGCACCATATCGGGAAGACTCATGAGTGACCAAGGTACAAATGACATGGCTTTCAGAAGAGTCAAAGATGGGATGGTGTAGCTCTTCCACGAGGAATTCAAATCTTGATTCATGTTGTTCCAACTAAAGGAGTGAAGCTAATGTAGCCATAGCATCTACAACCTTGTTTTCTGCTCTGGGGATCTGTTGAAATGTTACAAATGTGAAATAGCGTCGCAATGAATCAACCATCTTTTTGTAAGGGATTAGCTTATCATCCTTAGTTTAGTACTCTTCATTTACTTGGTTGATAATCAATTACGAATCCCCAAAGACATGCAACTCTATAATTCCCCATTCTATGGCCATTTTCAATCCATTGGTTAAGGCCTCATATTCAAAAATGTTGTTCGTACATGGGAACAATAATTTATAGGATTTGGGAATAGTACACCCATGAGGGGAAACAAACAACACTCCAGCTCCTGATCCATTTTGCATATTTGAACCATCAAAGAACATCTTCCATGCTCTTTTAGTCATGTACATTACGTGCTCATCTAGAAACTCAACTTTCATTGGTGTTTTGTCTCGAATTGGAAAATTAGCTAATTGGTCTGCAATGGCCTGTCCTTTTATAGCTTTACGCTCAACATACTCTATGTCAAATTCTGAAAGAATCATCATCCATTTAGCAAGTCTACCCATGAGAGAAGCCTTACCAAGCAAGTATTTTAGAGGATCAATTTTGGCTATGAGGTGTATTGTATGTGCAAGCATGTAGTGATGAAAATTTTGGGAAGCAAACACCACCGCAAGGCAAGACTTCTCAATACTAGTATAATTGACCTCATAAGAAACAAGCATTCGACTGATGTAGTAGATGGCTCTTTCCTTCCTTGTATCATTAAGTTGAGCTAACAATGCCCCCAAGGAAGATTCTATCACTGAGATGTACAAAATCAATGGTTTTCCTAAGATAGGAGGCATCAAAATTGGAGGATTAGCCAAGTATTATTTTATTTGATCTAGGCTCTTTTGGCAATCCTCATTCCAAGCACATGTGGCTCCCTTATGCAATGTCTTGTTGAATGGTTGTGCTCTATCTACAAGCTATGAAATAAACCTCCATATGGATTGGAGTCATCCTTGAAGACTTCTCATCTGACTAATGTTCTTAGGAGGTGGCATATCTAATATGGCTTGAACCTTCTCGGGATCCACCTCTATTCCTTTGGCTGAAATTATGAATCCTAGAAGTTTACTTGAGGTAACTCCAAATGCACAGTTTTTCAGATTCAATCTTAACTGGAACTGCCCCATTTGATCTAGAATTACTTCCAAATCTTGTAGGTGTGTACCCCTTTGCTTAGACTTGGCCAAGGTATCATCCACATAATCTTCCACGGTTTTATGCATCATATCATGAAATATTTTGGTCATAGCTCTTTGGTATGTGGCTCCTGCATTTTTTAATCCAAATGGCATGATGTTTCAACAATAGGTTCCCCATGCACATGTGAAGGCTGTCTTTTCTTGATCCTTAATAGCTATTTTTATTTGGTTATAACTGAAAAAACCATCCATTAAAGAATATATCTCATAGCCTTTTGTCATATCCACTATCATGTCTATGTTAGGGAGTGGAAAGTCATCCTTTGGGAAAGATTTGTTAAGATCTTTGAAGTCTATGCATTCATGAAGGGACCCATCATGTTTTGAAACTGGAACAATATTTGAGCTCCACTTGGCATAGTCGATAACTCTAATAAATCCTGCTCCTAAGAGCTTTTCTAATTCAGCCTTAACAAGGAGAGCTATATGAGGGTACATTTTTCTCAACTTCTATCTTACTGGTTTAATTCCTGGAGCTATAGATAAGTGCACTTCTATGAATCTAGAAATGTACACACAAAAGTAGTGCACTTCTATGAATCCTTATATGCAAGGGAACTCAAGAATGAGCCCTCACAAATCAATCCATAGCTCTCTATGAATGGAGTTGCAAGATTTTAAAATTGCTCTCAGCTAGAGCTATGAAGCTAATGACCTTGCTAGTCAACCACACAATGAGAGATTCAAGTGAAGACAAGGGCAAGAGTGCCAATATCTCCAAGAATAAAATGAAATGCAAATGCAAGTAAGCTAAGAATGAAGATGTAAGCTAAGATAAATGATAACAATGCAATGCTTGAAAGGAAATCTAATCTATGAAAGGAAATTACAAGATAGACTATGAAAGAAAAGTACAAGTCTTACAATCCCTCCTAATTAAGCTATGTGAGATTAATCTATTGCATAAAGGAAATCTATACTAAGAATGCCATGATTATGCAAATATGAAAGTAAACTAAATGAGATGCAACAACAATGTCTTCAAAGCTTGGATGCAAGATGTCTTCAAAGAGCTCCAAATAACCTAGAAAACCTGTAGCATAAAATTAGTATTCAAAAGTGCATATCAAAATGAGGAAGAGAGCTCTCCTTTTATAAGAAATGAAAAGGAATGGACCATGGAGATTAAGAGGCAAAATATTTAATCAATGGTGGAGCTTCAAAGAAGAGCAATCCATGTGCACAAATATTCTCCAATGAGAAAATAAGAGATGACTTTTGTGTTCATATAAGACAAAAAGTGCTTTTCTTCTTTTTATAAAATAAGAATAATGCTTTATTTGTGCAACTTAGGATAAGAGGAAAAGTGGGGGCTTTTTTATTTATTAAAAGAGGAGGAAATATTCCTTTTAAATAAATAAATACTTTAGGATAAAATGGTTAGCCCAAGGAATAATTGAAAATGATTGAATTAGGATTTGATCAAGGAAATTGATATAATTGACAAAATGCTGATTTTTGAAAATCTTGATTCAGGGATTTGATAAATTGCAAGAATGGGGCCCAAAGTCTAGGTGACCATTTTAGGGTGCATACACATAGTACTTGTCTTCTCTTGATGTGAGTACTTGTGGGATTGTGACCATGCGGAAAATGTTGAGCAAGAATACTTAAGGTACTCTTGTGGCCGAGAGGTTTGTTACTTTCCTCAAGGTAAGGAGTCCCTTTAGGGAGAAAGAGAGGTATTACGAATGGAATCTCTTACTAAGAACCATAGATAGAGGCCACCCTATTTTTCTACTTAGCTTCTTGGTGCAAGGATTGATCCTAGTGGACTAACTTGGATCACCCCAAGATTACTCACCATCTGTGTTCCTTTGGTTGTGTCATTGACAGTTCCACAACAAAGCCAATATCTACTGTGGGCAACCACTTTGTGTGAGGCAATGGAGCATCAAGTGTGGGCCAAGTTGTTAAGTATTGAGCCATTGAATTTTTAGGCTAGTAAGTGTTTGAAGTGTTCTCACTGTTATCTACCCGTGCAAAGGCTCTCAAATATCAAACATCACGGTAGCATTCATAGAATTTTATTGCTTTGATATCACAATTGCTTGTCTTGGCAAGGTTGCTTTTTCCCTTGTGCAAGTGTCTTATGACATGTTTGATCACCTACTATTTGAAAACTTGTCTGATTACTGCTAGTACTGTGCTTGAAATCAAGAAATTCAACTTACCAAACTACAACTTTGACCAAATTGCCTTCAAAATTGAGATTTACACACTGTCTGGTCAATTATTGTGTGACACTTCATTGCTGCACAACCATCGCACTACTTTCCTAGATAATATCACATGCACTACTTGGAAAATATTGCATTAATTCTTGTGAAATATCACATTGGAAAATTGTATCACCTTGTTACTCTGAGAACTATCTCACAGAGTTATTTTGCTGCCTCACAGTTGTCTACAATTTGAAGCTGATTTGTGTCCTATTTCCTGTCTGTCTCCCTTGGTCACTCTAGGTCAGATCTTAGGTGATATGAAATGTTGCTCAACATTAAAATGAACTTAAATGGTATCAAGTTGCACAAAATGACTCTTGGTCTTCTTTCTTCCACATCTCCATCTTCTTCCTAAACTCTTCACATCTTCTTGATTCTTTTCCTCTTATTATCTAGTCTTACCTTCTTCTATTCATCTCTTCTTTAATTTCCATCCTTGATTCCTCCTCTTCTAGTACCATGAATCTTGACTATCTTGTTATGGAACCTCTCTTGAAAATAGATGATCTTGAAATCATTGCATAATTTGAAGAGTTTTGTTCCTCCAATAGTCCTTCTAGATATCTCATGGGTGATAAACTTAAGGAAAAAATAAAAGAAAAATTTCTTGAATCAGATGCCTTTGCTAGAATCATAGACATGATCATGTCATGACCTCCTTCTTCCAAACATTCTTCATCATCTAAATCTCCTCATTCTTCCTCATCTTCCAAGTCTTATCATGACTCTTCTAGACATTATGCACATTCCTCATTATCCAAGTCTTCTTCCTCCACTAGGTCTTCATTTTCCTTTTCTTCATGATCTCATTCCTCTTCTACTTCTCCCAAGAGTCTTACTCCTCAATATGAGTAATATAATAATCCTTGTGATACGTCTCCCACGAAGAGTGACATGCCCACCTTTGATGACTATGATGACTATTATGATGGCAATCATGATGAACCATATAGTCATACCTATGAAACTTCTATTCCTAAGAGTCCTCCTAGTCGTGTGCTCATGCTTACTAGAAATAGGTTGTCACATTTGATAGATCATGATGGTGATCCATATGATTCTAATTTTGAACAAGACTTTGATGATTTTTGTCAAAAATACCTAGATGATACATCCACTTCTATTGAGGAATATAAAATGTACCGCATAGATATGAAGCATAAATACTATAAGAATCCTTCCTCTAAGGACTCTCCTATTGTAAATAAAGATTACACTCTTAAGAAAGATTGTGTTAGTGATGCACCTTTGTCTTGTGATGGTTCCCTTCCATCTCCTACTTCCTCCAATAACCATACATTTCCTAAAGCTTTCGAGTCTCCCAAATCCTCCACAAATCCCTCATTCAACAAAGATCCTAATACTTTTCATGCAGTTCCCTATAGCTATCCTCAAGGGCTACCTCTTAAAGAAACTCAAGCTAACCTTCACTTGGCTGCAAATAATTTTAATGATGCTAAACTTAAAGAGCCTAAGCCTTTATGTTCTATAATGCCCACTTTATCTAGTCCTTCACCATATTTTCCAAAGTCTTCCATACAACTCCAACATGCTTCCTACTCCTTAGAGGTGGCTCCATGTCAAGAGGAATATAAAAATGATAAAGAAAATAACATAAAGAAAGATCAAGATCAAGAATCCTCCATGTCATCCAATCTTTTTCATGATGTCTCTCCTCCGTTTCATGGTTCTTTTGATCCTCTACGCCCTTTCTCATTCATTCCACCATGTCTTAAGTCTTCTCCTAAGAAAGATCAAGCTACTAATTACATCATTGAGCTTATTAACAATCAAAATAACCTTACTACACTTTTGCTGTCCAAAGATGATACTTCCATTAAGGTTATTAAAAATAGTGTTGTTACTTCCAATGTTAAGCCTATTGAAAATAAAGAGAAAAACTATATGCTTATGCTATCCAAAGCTCCTTGTCAAGATCAAAGTCTTCCATCTTCTTGTTCTACCACTCCATGTTCACTTCTATTTTCTACTCTTCCTAAGTCTTTTCAAGCTCCGAACAATCCTATCAAAGAAGTTTCTCCTATTCAAGATGTTCATGATCCTATTGCAAATCCTAATGCTCTCTCTAAAGATGCTGATATCCTTGGTTGCCATATAGATGTTGATGAACTTATTGATTATCCTTTTGCATCTCCACGTCCATCCTTGGACCTCCTCCACCAATATTAAGGGATTCATGTCTTCCATCTTGGGCCCTTATGTCCCTTCACTTTCCCCTCCTAACTCTCCTAATTCATCATCCATCTTGGGTCCTTATGTCCCTCCATCTCCTATCTTTCCTCAAAATAACCATAGATGCATACCCTTGAATCCTTTGCATCCACCCACCCATCTAAACCAGTCATATCCTTCTTCTTCCACAAGTCCCAAGTCTTTTGGAAGTAACTTGAATGTTCAATATAAGAAAAAGAAGCAATACAAGAATCCATCAAAAAAAGAAGATCACCATGTCTCCTCTAATCGACATGGAGGCATAAAGTCAAAAGAGATATCTAAGAAGAAAACTACAAGACAAGTATGGGTTCCAAAATCCATCATTGAAGATATTCTCTCTAAATCATCAAAAATAAATGAAAAGCCTACAACTATATGGATTCCAAAGTCTCTCTTGAAAGAGTCTGATGTTGAGAAAAAAGTGAAGTTGACATTCAAGCTTCCAAAGGCTTCCACTTTATCTTCTTCCAAAAACATTCTTCCATTCCATGCACCTAAACCGCAACCTCTGCTATCCATTCACCATATTCCTTCACGTATTCCTTCATTCACATTTGTTCCATCCTCTCCCCACCCTTCAAGGTGTGTGTTGATGTTGATCTTGCCTTCCTTTCCATCTACCCTTTCATAATCCTTCCATTCATTATCCTTATACCTTCTATCCTTTTTCCTCATTTGCCTATTCCTCCTATCTTCCAACCTCACTTGCTTTACATAAAACCTTATTCTCCATTTTACTCTTCCATATTCCTTTCCCTATTAGCATCTTTGAGCTTATCATTTCAAATCCTTGGAATATCAGGGTTTATCCTTTCAAGGAGCATTATCTAAAAAGCTTGCCTTCTTCCATAAAAATAAAAAATAAAAAAAATAAAAAAATTCAAAAAGAAAACAAAAAGAAAAAAATGAAAAAAAATGAAAATGTACCTTGGTGGAAACTTGGAAACAGGTGCCTTGGTAGCAAAAGTAAAGAGAAATAAATTCATCCTATGGTGAAAACCACTCCCTTGTGGCACTTTGGATAAGTACTGTGGTGAAAACCTAGCAATTAGGCATCATGTGTAGTTCTTCTACATATTTTCATCCATTCTGTCTTCTCTTTTTGATCTTGGTAATGTTGACTTATACATGAACATTTAGCTATCTTGTGAGCTATCTTATGATGATCTTGCTTTCATTCCATTCATGTTTAGCCTTCATATTTATTTTCCTCTATTCATTCTAGCCTTTCTCTATCCTTTTCCCCTTTGGTCTTGATCTCATTAAAAAAAGAGTAAAACATGATGCTATGAAGCCTCTTGACATGTCTACTCCTTTGGATTGCATCCTTTCCTTCTTTTGTATTACGCTTTTGTGACTTATCTTATGCTGGCCTTTCATTGCTTGTCCAAATGTTCTTTGCATGACATTTTTTTTTCCTATCTTGGGTACTCTTGAGGATTTTTCCATTGAATATTTCTTCCCTTCATTCTCCTTCATTCTCTTGTCTTCCATCTCTTCCACTAGCTTGCTATTCCCTCTTGTCCTCCACCTTGCTAGAAGTTGGGACTGCATGATGTGATCTTGCTTGGGAGTTTGATGCCCATTCTATCTGAGGGCATCCTTTGTACATACTTATTAATCCTAAATTTTTTTTAAAAAAATTCATAGATGATGCTGAAAAAATCTTAAAAAGCATATAATGTCCTGAAAAAATAAAAAAAATAAAAAAATGCAAAAAAATGCAAAAATTCAAAAAAATAGAAAAAGTGCCTTAGTGAAAACCTGGAAACAGGTGCCTTGGTAGCAAAAATACAAAAAAATTGAAAAATCAAAAAAATCTCCAAGTGGTGAAAACTTGAAAATGGGTGCTACTTGAGGCCTTTGTACCATTGTTTCTCAGCACGCGTCCTCGACACTTAGCCTTTCTCCATCATGCCTTGTCCTTGTTGCCTTGGTTTGAAATTGGTCTTTGTCTTTGTCTAGGGAGCATAACTATGTTAGCTTTGGTCTCTAAGGATGTGTTGGTCTTTAGGACATTTTGCAAATGATGTTTTTCAATAGCAACCCCAACTGTATTTTTCAATACTACCCTAGTGTCAAGTGTTTCTCAACACTTATTAGATATCTTACCCGTAGTCTAGCATGATATGATATTTCTCATTGGCAGATGTGATACTCAAAGTTTGACTCTATGACCTACACACACGCACTTAAACACTTGACTCACTGAGACTTGTTTGACTTAATTTCTTTGTGTGCTATCTATGATGATTTATTTGATGAGTGTTCTCTCCCTAATAGTTTTCAATGATGCTGAACTAGAAGACTGGGGGCATGAGGACATGTTTTATTGCTTTTTTTTTCTTGTGGGTATATTTTGTTGGTCCTAACTATCATTAGCATTTATGCTTGTTCCATTTGACATTAGGGTCTACAAGGTATTATCCTTGACTATTTTTGCAAGTGTGTACTTATAGCCATCTTGACTTTCTTTGTGTCTCGATGCGAGTATAATCTTGCCATAGTAAACTTAGGAAATCTCACTGCACTAGTCATCTTGACCTACATGTCTTTGGTGCCTAGATGAGATTCCAACATATCTATCTGATATAGATCATATTCAGATTCACATAGTCATACTAGTGTGCATTGTATGATTTTGTGACGCTACCAATAATGCTCGATGATGAATATTAGAGTCTAAAAGTTTTGTAACCTTGCAAGTAAATCACTTTTCATAGTAGCTTGCATTTTTAGGTTCATGATAGATTAGTTTTGCATCTTGCATATGGAGAGAGCTCTCCTTCATCTTTCGTGGACTTGTCGGTCAACTGCGCTCACCTTTCCTTTTCTCAATCATGTCTTTCTCTCCTTGTCTTTCACATCACATCCTTTTCCTATCATCACAAGGGGTTAATCTTATCATCATATATATATCAAAGAGATCATTTTCATAGACATGAGTCTATATCATAAACATGAGAACTAAACATACATCAAAACATCTTAGAATTGCATGAAAATTGCACCCCTAGTTAATTTCAATGTCCTGGATCTATTTTTAGGATCGAAATCAAAATCTGAGTTCATCTTGATAGTCAAAATCTCATTTCAAAATTTCTTCTCCTTCTACATAGTTGGCTGACCATTTGAGGCCTGATCCTTCAATATTTGTTGGGGAATCTTCATTTCTTCATCCCCATCTCTTTCAAACTTCTAGTCTTTCATCCATTTTCATTCACTTCATCTCTCTAAGGTTTGACTTCATTTTTTATCCTATATCTTTCTTAGTCAAACCTAGTCAAACTGGGGCATGTATTCACTGCTTGATGGTTATCCTATCATCTTTCATCTTCAAATGTGATTTCTAGTGATTTGATCAGATTTATCAATTTACTATTTCTCCTCTACCTAATTTTGATTTCAATCCTGAGGGGGTAGTACCTATTAGCTTCAATCCTTGATTTAGCTTATCAATCAAACCTTGTTTGAGATTCTTATCTCTTATTTGAGACTTGAAAATTTCCTATTTATAGGTGTGTTGGTCTTGTCTTTCATCTTATCTTTGTCAACTTATGCTTATCTTTGTCCTAATATGTTCCCATTCATTGAACACATGTCTGGATTATTTTGTGATCCCAAATCGATCTCACATTTCAATTCCATTCTTTAACTACATGTGATCCAAAATTGATCTCACATTAGTCAAAAAGGGGAAAATGTATGCACCCTAAAATGGTCACCTAGACTTTGGGCCCCCATTCAACAATTTATGAAATCCTTGAATCAATATTTTCAAAAATCAACATTTTTAAAATTATATCAATCTCCTTGATCAAATCTTAGTTCTATCATTTATTCAATTATTTTCTATGGACTAACCATTTTATCCTAAAGTCTTTATTTATTTAAAAGGAATTTCCTCCCCTTTTATTAAATAAAAAGCCCCCCACTTTTCCTCTTATCTTAAGTTGCACAAATAAAGCATTATTTTTATTTTATAAAAAAAAGAAAAGACCTTTTTGTCTCATATGGACACAAAAGTCAACTCTTATTTTCTCATTGGAGGATATTTGTGCACATGGATTGCTCCTATTTCAAGCTCCACCCTTGATTAAATCTTTTGCCTCTTAATCTCCATGGTCCATTTCTTCTCACTTCCTTTAAAAGGAGAGCTCTTTTCTCATTCTTAGATCCAAACTTTTTATGCTAATCTTATGCTACATGATTTCTTGCAGACTTTGGAGCTTTTGGAGATCATTCTTGCATTCTAGTTTCATTTCTTGCATCATAGCTTTCATGACATCTAGCTTAGTTTCTTTTATGCTTTAGATTAGCTCACATAGCTTAATTAGAAAGGGTTTTTAATACTTTCCTTTCATAGCTTAGCTTGCATCTTCATTCATAGCATAGCTTGCATTGCATTGCATTTTCATTGATTCTTGAGGATATTGGCACTCTTTCCCTTGTCTCTTTGAATCTCCCATTATGTGGTTTACTATCAAGGTTGCATGCTTCAGTAGCTCTAGCTGAGAGCACCATCAACATCCTTGTGACTCCATGCCTAGGGAGCTCTAGGTCACTTTCTCAAGGTTTCCCATTCATGGATTCAATTGGAAGTAATGCCTTAGAGAAGTGCACTATTTAGTGTGTACAAGTTCAACTGCTCCTTCAAATGTGCATAGATAATTATGAATTAATTAAATAACTAAAGTGATTTATCTTCAACTTAACTAATTTTTGAATTAAAATAACTGATTTATGGGTTAATCAATTATTTAATCAAACTTTTATTCAAAAACTATACCATTAAATATTGACAATTGACATTAATTAATTAAATAAGAATTTAATCAATTAGTCATAAGATTTTTGATTTATTGTCAAAATTAAATAATACAATTTAGGAATAAATGTAATTAAATCTAATTAAATAATTAAGTGGTAGAATTAAACTTAATTAATTAAATATTCAAAATATTCAATTAATCAAATTTTAGGATAAATAATGACATTTATTGCCAAATAATATTTAATTAAAGATAATTAGGATAATTAAGAATATTCAAAGAATATTCTCTAATGCAGAATTAAGATAATCAATTTTTGATAAACTGATGTGCAAATGTGCCTTAGGTTAGGACTTTGATGTTGATTTCATTCGATTTGAAGATGTAGGAAGTTAATGAACCTATAGCCCATTTTTGGGGTATTACAGCTCCAGGATGAGCACCAAAATGTGTGATCAAAAGTGTGAAACACTTATATGAATCATTGCACTTGAGAAAATCCATGGAAGAGGATATCCCAAGAAGCGACTCATAGCTTCCTATTTGAAGTGAGTTTAATCCTTCTCATGATGCTAATGAAATTGGCATAGAGGATCAATGATTTGACTACTCCAAAATGGAAGATTCAAAGCTAGAGAATGAAGCTAAGAATGTAAGAATGCAAGCTAAGAATGAGAGATTAAGCTAAGAATGTATGCAATCAATTAGTAATCTAGAATGAAAATGCAAGAGCTATTCTATGAAGCAATGCAAGAAAGAAACTATATTAACAATGCAAGATTAAGCTAGAAATGAAGCTAAGCTAATAAAATGAGAGAAACTAAGAGCTAAGAATAAAAATTAGCAAGATTATTCTAATAAAGAAAGAAAACTAGAATGAAAGATGCAAGATTACAAGATTCTAAGATTAAAGATTGGAAATTCAACAATGATCAAGATGGAACCCTTGATCCAAGGAAGAGCCTCCTTTTAAAAGAATTACCTCAAGTATGGAGGGTGAAGATTAAGAGGCAAAATAATGAATGATTGAGATGAAGAGGCAAAAGGATATGCAAGTTTAGGTAGAAATGAGTGGTGAGGATTAAGAGGCAAAAGGGAAATGTTAGGTAGAATAAGACAAAATAGCAATTTGAAAGCACAAACCCTTTTAATTGCTAATTAATCAAGATTAAGTGGGTGCACACATGTGAATGTGTTCTTTTAATAAAAGTGTAAAAACTTTATATTAATGTATACACTTAAAAATGGATTCATTAATTAATTAAATATTTATTATTTAATTGATATTGACTTGATAGATTAATTAAATATTTATTATTTAATTAATAATTATTTCCTCTATTTATTAAATATATTATTCAATTTATTTAGTAAATTCATTATAGTTTATTCCTCTATCCTAAGTCTTCTAATTAGTCTTATTAAAGTGATTTAATTAAATACACAATCACCAAAATATGACTAAGTCCCCTAGTCCACCTCACCTACCTAGTCACCTAACACATCACTTTGGCTAAAATAAATAATAATTATTAATTATTTATTGGTAATTATCCTTACCCACACATGTCCTATTCTTAAGGGCTATGTGGCCTCATAGGACTTGGTCTCATGACCACATGTCCTTTCTTAAACCAAGTTAAGAGACATGCCCTATTCCTAAGGGGCTTTTCAAGCCACCTCTAAGGGTCAAAAGTGACTCATGGGACACTTGCACAAAGAGTCCTCATGAGGAAAAGGTCTCTCCCTCTTTCTCTCTTTGGTCTTTGTGAGACACTTGAGATGTGTCTTTCCCTTCCATCTTGTTCTCCTCCATGTCAATGTGAGAGGAACATCATCCCTATTCTTCCTCTCACATTCCAACTACATCCCCCTTTCTCTCAACTCCTTCAACCAAGTCAATCCTAGCCCTAGGATCTTCCACCTTTCATTCTCAACCATAGGATTTGTGCCACCTAGGCCTAGATCCTCCAAAATTCTATAAAAGGAGCCTAATTTCCCCTTTATGAGCTAATATGTATTTTTGTAATCAAGCAATCAAGCATTCAAGCATTCAAGCAATCAAGCATTTTCAAAGAGCATTCAAACATAATCAATCCATCTTCATATCATTTGCATTCACCATATTTGCATAATTAGGATTTAGTTTTGCATATAATTAACTCAATCTCCACACTTTGGTATCATCTTGGGCAAGGAGCTTCAAATTGGAAATCTGAGAGCTCAACACATCCAAGAAATCAGAGCATAGGAGGGCAATGGAGACAAGCTACATGGTAAGTGAAGGTAAAACCTTGTTTTAGCTTCAAATTTTAATGTATTCTTCATTGTTGTTTGCTAATTAGTTTGATTTGTTAACCTTAGAATAATTAATTTATCATTTAGAGTAGTTAGTATAGCTAATTTGCATACATTTTTGGCACCCACTGTGGGGCCATCCCCACGTTTTTAACATTTTATTTGTAGTTTTCCGTGTGTAGTCATTTCTAGGTTTTTCCTGCGCATTCATTCATGATTCCAGTGCATCCATTCATCTGTTCTATGCATCCATTTCTGATCAAACTTGTCACTTTTTATTTTTCCACTTCTGGTTAAAACCTGTGTATCCATCACTTTGTTCTGTGCATTTACATCTTTCTACTATGCATTTGTTTCAAATTCCTGCACATCAGTGTCATAATTCTACACATTTATTAACTGTTGCTACGCATGTGTTATTCACAGTAGTTAAATTCAATTTTCTATTTATTTTGATTTTAGCTAATCTTTTTAACAATTTTCTGTTCATTCTAGTAGTCTTTTAGGCTATTTTGCAAGATGTTTTTGAAGACCCCATTGCCAAAATTCCTAACAAGTTTGTTTGCAGATTTCTAAGGGGTTTGCAAAATAAACCATAATCTCATTTGGGTTTTTAAATTATGACATGTTTTTCAATTTCATGTGTCTTCTTTAGAATAGATTTTGTGTCTATTGTGTTTTATTTAATAAGCTATTTGTAATCCCAAAATTATAACAACGTATCCTCTCCCCTCGCCATTCGTGGACCTTGGGTGTAAGAGAAATTGTTATAATTTTTAGAGGATGGTCTTTGGTGGGAAAAGAGGTACTCACCCCAAGGAATGACCCAACCGGTAATAGACTAAAGCCAAGCCCTTCCAAACCAGTATATAAAAAATGCTAGTGTGATTAGTCTCACATTAGACAGGTGTGAATTCGTTGTGGCAACCAAAATATCCTCCAGTACCCCAGTGGTGCATTAAAGTCTTAGTAGAGGTGAAAGCCTTGCTTTGAAAATATTGGGAGAACCCCCTTAATTGGGAAAATGAATTGATCACAACCACCTGAACCAATGTCCTTATTAAATAATTTTGTTTAGTGGCCAAAAACCTTCTATTTGCTAGCTCAAGGGGTCACCCAAGCCCGTGAAGACACCCCACATTACTCACAGTTCATAGTAGAGATAGCAGTTCTTTGGGAAGTAATGACCCATTGAATTCAAAACTTGGTGTGCCTGAGAAGTGAGTGCACTGTAAGGAGGAGCCCGTGCCTCGAAGCTCCTAGGCTATCCACTATGGATTTGCATGGCTGGATTTTATTATCCTAGTGGGGATTCAACAAATATTGTCTTTGCCAACCTTAGGATTGTAAGCGTGTTTGTGCATTCATACTATAACAATTAGATTAAAATCATTTCTATCTTGCATGTGTGTGTTTATGCATTTTTCATTTTCCAAAAACTAGAATATCAGAAAAACCCAAAAATGTCAAAAAATCAAAACAAAATTCAAAATCTTGCAGTTCCAATCCATCAGAAACAAAATCCTGCGCATTCATCAAATTTTCCTATGCATTAGTTACACTGTTATGCGCATTAGATACCTTTTCCATGCATCGGTTCTAAATTGCTGCGCATTTGTTTCATTTTCCTGCACATTTATCAATCTGTCCTGTGCATTTATTGCTGCACATAAAATAGTGAGCATTTCCACAAGCTTTGAAAATTTCACAATCACTTTTTTAGATACCCATTTTCGTCCTTAGTAAGATTCTGGAAAAACATTCAAGCTACACAGACCTCTGATCTTTAGTTTGACCATTTTCATCACTCTTCATCAATTTTCATCAACCTTTCTTCACCAAAAATCATTAAATCATTTCTTCTAATCTTCTGAAATTCAAAATCTAGAGTTGAAACATTACCCTATCTATCAGATTTTGATCTTTGTGAGTTTATCCTATCAGGATCTATCATCCTCAATCAAACTTACTTAAGTTACTATCTCTTAATTTTTCTTTGTGATATCATAGTGAAATCTATACTTCCTATTGACCTAGATTTTATCAAGTTGACTCATCACTTTTCAACACCTTTTCACTATCTTTTCTATCAACCACTCTTTCCATATCTTTTCATCAAACATCTTTCATCCCACAAATCAATTTTCACATTTTTATGGTTCAAACTCAATCTCAAAAACTAAAACAACCCGTTGATTCAGAATCCCTAGACAAAATGGAAGGAAACAAAAGTAATGAAGAGAATCCTTGGCCTGAAGCTCCTAATAAAACTTCACTTTTTACATTCGAAGAGGAACCGACAGATCAAGAACTTAGGGATGCTACACAAGATCCTAGATTTTATCATGTCATGGAAAGACTCCTAGACCTAGATAGAGAGATGTATTTCCTCATGCTTGCTCAACAAGGAGCCAAACTATGAAGTGATTTTGATATTTCTCATCTTAGAGAACCAACTATTGTAACCAATCAAGAAATTGATAGTAGTTCTCAAGATACTCCTGGAGAAAAAGAAACCAAGGAACCATCCGATGCTTCTCAAAATGATCAAAAGAACCATGCTTCCCAAAACAATGCTTCCCACAACAATGTTTCCCAAAACACTCAAGGAAACACATTATCTTTGGATCCCATTCTACAAAAAATCCAAATGCTTCAACAACAAATCTGTGACATCCAAAATGGATCATCAACTAAGAAGTATTCCTTTGATGATATATGTCCTTATCCTTTTGATAAGAATTTAGCAATGATTCCATTCCCTCTTCATTTTGAGGTACCAAAATTTGACAAATACAAAGGGAATTCGGATCCACAAGACCACATTCATGAGTTTTGTACTGCTTGTATTGAAGTTTCTCACAATGACACTTATCTTATGCGACTATTTTCATAAATTTTAGGAGGACAAGCCATGGAATGGTTCTCCAAACTACCGCTAGGCATAAAATCTTTCAATGAGCTTCTTGACAAATTTGTGACTCATTATTCATATAACATCAAACATGAAGTCACTATGCTTGATCTTTGCAATGTACATCAAAAGAATGGAGAACCCTTACTTTTTTGCAAAGCTGGCATCAATTGTTTGCCAAATATCCATGAATGATTCCTGAACAAGAAAAGATGGATATCTTTGTACGTAACCTTACACCAGAAATGAGATAGGTTACAATTGCAATGTCCACCAAACTTTAATAAGCTCATAGAAAATGGTATCAGAATTGAGGAAGCCATGGTCCAAAAAGGTGAGATAAAACTATTGGCATAATGGTTAGCGCTCCCCTCAGGATTCATGACATGGCTTAACCACCTCCTATGTCTTCTATAAGTCTAGTGGTTGTATCAGGCATTAACAGGTCAATCTTTTGGTGCAACGACAACCACTACTTGTAACAGGTGGTATTAGAGCTTGGTCATAAGTTTGAATCTCCTCGGGTAATGCTGAGGGGGAGATTGTTGGCATAATGGTCAGTGCTCCCCTTGAGATTTGTGACATGGCTTAACCATCTCCTATGTCTTCTATAAGTTTAGTGGTTGTATCAGGCATTAACAGGTCAATCTTTTGGTGCAATGACAACCACTACTTGTAACAAAAAATTTATTCTGGGTCCTCAAATTCCAATCCCAACAACTACAACAATGACAAATTGAAATTCTGGAATAAAAACAAAAACATTGTCAATGATGGGATTGTTGATAATCATAATGTCAAACCAACACAACCCCTTCTCAATCTCACAAGTCAGACCAATGCTACTCAAGGTACCTACAACAATCAATCAGAAAATCCAAATACCAACAAAGACTCATCAAAACCAAGATTTCCTTTTATGTCACCTCGAAGAAATTTTACTCCTTTAGGGGAATCTCTCGAATCAGCATTACAGAAGTTAATAAAAAAGAAACTCATTATGCTTCCTAAAACAAAAGACTTTGAACCTAGAGTAAAACTTTCTTGGTGGAATGCGAATGATTATTGCAAGTTTCACAGAGGAAAAGGACATAAAACCAATGACTGCCTAAGACTCAAAAATGTAGTTCAAGACTTAATTGAAAGTAGTGAAATTGGTGTTGACAGACATACCTCAAATGAATCACATCCAACTTTCAAAGATCCACTTCCTGAGCATGAAAAAGGAGGTTCTTCCAACACTAAGAGTGACAATCAAGCTAATTATAATTCTATGCCCTATAGATATGTTGGTAACATTTCTGAATGTCATCCTTCTAAGTATAATGTCAATGTCATTACCATAAAGGAAAAATTAGAGAGTCAACTAGTCCATGTTACTGCTCATGCTCAATCCAAGGTTACTCTCCAAGGATTCCCATCTAAACCAAATGCACCTCAAAACAAGTCTATTTATGTCCCAAAGTCTACACCAAATATTTCCAACCAGTACAATCTTTTGGAACAACTCAAGAAAACACCTACCTAAATATCCATCTTAGAGCTTTTGTGCCTATCCCCATCTCACAAAGATATCCTTGAAAAATCTCTCTTAGAGACCTAGGTCCCCACAAATCTAGATCATGGTCAATTTCTACTACATCCAACTACATCCCCCTTTCTCTCAACTCCTTCAACCAAGTCAATCCTAGCCTTAGGATCTTCCACCTTTCATTCTCAACCATAGGATTTGTGCCACCTAGGCCTAGATCCTCCAAAATTCTATAAAAGGAGCCTAATTTCTCCTTTGTGAGCTAATAGGTATTTTTGTAATCAAGAAATCAAGCATTCAAGCAATCAAGAATATTCAAAGAGCATTCAAGCATAATCAATCCATCTTCATATCATTTGCATTCACCATATTTGCATAATTAGGATTTAGTTTTGCATATAATTAACTCAATCTCCACACTTTGGTATCATCTTGGGCAAGGAGCTTCAAATTGGAAATTTGAGTGCTCAACACATCCAAGAAATCAGAGCATAGGAGGGCAATGGAGATAAGCTACATGGTAAGTGAAGGTAAAACCTTGTTTTAGCTTCAAATTTTAATGTATTCTTCATTGTTGTTTGCTAATTAGTTTGATTTGTTAACCTTAGAATAGTTAATTTATCATTTAGAGTAGTTAGTATAGCTAATTTGCATACAATTAAAAGCAAGGTTATGGCAATAAATAAATATGCAAGCTCTAGAAATTAGACCATAGTATAAGCTTGATATGGGATTTTTTATTTTTGATTTAATTATGCAAAGGGGATTTTTAAGGTTACTCTACATAATGATGCTCAACAAAGAGGTGATTTGATCGAAAGGGGGTCTCAAGCTCTACTAGATCAATTTTAGCTGATTACACTTCCCACAAGTGGATTATCCTTTCATAATTATCTAGTTTCTTAGCTCACAAGAGTCATCCCTCTTGGTTAAGTTCATGGCATACATTATTTATTTAAGGATATCTTCTAGCTCTTGGAGTCAGGTATCCTTGATTCTATTTCCTTATGATGTCACCTAAGTTTCCATCATAAGGAGGGGGAAATACATGCAACCTCTCTTGTACTATATATGCAACTTTTGGTTTATGTATCTGCAAGATTGATCCCCTAACTTTTCCTTGTGCACAAAATAATCCTAAGTCATCCTTGTGTACAAATTTTTTCTGAGTTGTCCCTATACGCAAAACATTTTTAAGCCACCCCTATGAAAAAAACATTTTTAAGCTTCCCTTGTGTGGAAAACATTTTTAAGCCGCCCCTATGCATAAAATATTTTTAATTTGCTACTATGTGCAAATTTTTCAAGGTAGAATTGACTAGCATAAAAAATTTTTTTAGATCATCAATTCTCCTTTCTCTCTTTCTCTTTTAGATGAGTGGAACAAAACATAACATAGCTTTCTAGCCTTTCTACTCATATTCCTTTCTCTCTTCTCCTCTCATGAATCACCTTGTGTAACACAATTTGCTAGCCTATTAGATTCATGGTCCCTATTTCTCTCTTTATTCCCTCATGGCTATTCTAGTAGGTTAGATCATGGAGTTTGTGTCATCTTTGGAAATTCCCTTATCCTTTATATGTGATCACTTATGCATTTTCAATATCTTTCTAGATATGATATTAGTAGATGGAACAATTCTGGTTGAGGCCTCTTTCACTAGTTGATTTGGAGTTTTATTTTTGTACTAACCCTTTTTGTGTGTTGTGTCTTTTGTCTTGATTTTTCTTTTGTTTTGCTTTGTTTTTGTTCCCTTGTGCATAGATGTGGAGTTGAGATCCTTGGTTTGGGAGCTTACATCCTTGAACTTAGCATTGTCTCATACTCTTTTGTAATTCACCCATGATCATCTCTCTCTTATAATTCTTTCTTTCTTCTACCTCTTCCTTTACCATGAGCATGAGCTTGTCTCCTAATCCCACAAAAGTGTGGGCTAAATGTATCATCCTAAAAAGTAAGCACCTAGCTTGTGCTCATTTTACAATCATTTAGTGCCTACTTTAGTGTGTTTCCTATGGTATGACCTCATATTAAACTTTAATGAGTACCTAATTCAAATATGAGTCCTCCTCCTTCAATATTATTTAAACTAGAGGTTGGATCTCTCTTCTAGGCATGATTTCACCTTTCCCATCCAATCCCATAATTCATTTCCTTACCGAGGACCCATCAGTTTATTTTCAAATTTTGGGATATGTCTTAACCTCATGGCAACCTGCATTTTCTCCCCTACTCCTTCTCACCTTCCCTAACATTTCCTCGGATTTGAGGTTGTTTCACCTAGAACAAGTCGACCTATCAACTTTTCCTAGGGTACAAGTTGAGATCTTGACTTTTTCCCTAGGTATAAGTTAGTTCTCAACTTTTACGTATCTTTTTGAGTCCATATCTAGCCCAAGGTCTAATGTCAGTGTCTCCCTCTGAGGTTTAAATTTGTGGTTGGCCTGGATCTAATATGAGCCCCAAAATGAGTATAAAAGGCCATGCTCTCCCCTCATTTTGGCATCCATTATTAGAATTCATCATCCATTATTATTATCCATCAATCATATGCAAATAATATCAAGTACAAGCATTCAAGAAATCAAGTGTTCAAGTGCAAGGAATCCATCAAGATCCATCAAGAATTCAAGTCTTCATTCTTCTCATGCGATAAACATGTTTTATTCCATAGATATAGCTTCTTTCCCCCATTGGAGGTCAAGAAAAGGAGTTTTCTATCAAGGAAGGAGATTTTCATTCATCCATCAAGCTCCATTCTTCTCTCTTTTCTCTAATCAAACATTGTGGTGAATTACAATATCTACTTCATGAGGTTTTTTCTTACATGATTACCTTTTTGGGTTTTTCTATTTAGTCTAAGCTATTGCATCAACATTCTTGATCACATTCAAAGAGGTAATTACATATAAATGGTATGATATACTTCATCATTTAGATCTAATCTTCGCTACATGATAGCATAATTTTCCTTCATACTTTTCCTTTATTTTATTTCATTTCAAGGTTGATTCCTAAACAAGGGTTTGAGTGAGGAAAAAACCTTTCTTCAACCTTCTTCCACATTTTTCTGTGTAGGAAATATGTTTTGAAGTCATGGTTTCAGATCTAAGAAGTACAGGTGAAGACATAAGATCCTAGAAAATTTCATCAATTTTGGCACTACTAGGAACAGTTCAACTTCTTGACTTGTCCCTACGTACAAGTCAACTTCTCAACTTGTCCTTACACTTTTTAGCTGAAATTTGCAAAACATACAATTACAAATCTTAGTTTATCAATTCTAGAGTTAAAATTAATTCTAAAATTCTAGCTACAATCAAATTCAAGTTCAAAGCGAAAAATATCCCCATCTTATTTCAAGGTATATCCATTCTTCCCTTTTCCTACATTTAGTTTCATAGATTAGATTTCCTTTCATCCTTTCATTCCTCTTTAGGAATACCAAATCCTCTGTGACATAGACCTTGCGTTAGAATGCTTTCTCCTTTGGTTGTGCTAATTAGATTTGTTTAAGGGTGGATTTTTATTCTAATGTATATGAGACAATAAATTTAGTGAGTGATATATACCCTAGCATTTCTCACCATTTTCCTATATACATGAACAACCCACCTCTCCTCATTGGACATAAGAAAAGAAGCATTCATGATATCAAGAAAGCATAAGAAGACATCAAGAGAAAGATCAAGATTTCCACTATCTCAAGCATTCCAAGGTATTTTCTAAGTCAATATTCTCCATGGAGTAATCTTCTAATGTAGTCAAGGTGGGTGGATCCAATTAAGGATTGACCAACCTTGCAGCCAAACCAATATGCAGTGGAAATACACAATAACAATAACAAATCTGTAATGAAACAAAAATCTATATTTGTGAAAACACTGATTACATGCAATGTGCTAGGCTGTAAGGCCTTCCTAGTTATAGCCAATTAGAAAGTAGGTAACAGTCTACAAGATCCCACAAGATCTAAATCTTTTCCCCAACATTAGCATCCAGTTAGTCCAGGTCTACAATAGGCAACACATTGATAGGCACCTAGGAAATATCTAAACTTGTACTCAAACTTCCAAGAAATCTTCCTGCTCCTAAGCTCACAGGATACTAACCTTCCTTCCAACAATCACCTCCCTAAACAACTACCTAAGCATCTTATAAATACTAATTCCTAGCCACAAGTCAGTTGATGAAACAATAAATCATTACAAAAAAATATTAAATGCTAAAACATCAGTCATCTCTCACATAGCCTTACAAAATAAGTAAACTCTCAAAGATGGCCCCAAACGGTCATCAAATCCACATAGAAGAATTCAACACAGTAGATCTAGGTCCCCACACATCCAACAGTCAATCCATAACATGAGGAACATGACCCAAATTAAATGCATCAGTCGACCAAGCAGATTCATCCAAATAATCCAGTCGGTAAGCAAGAACATCAAGCAACAAAGGAAATAACTAAGCACTAGTCAACTGACCATGCCAAGCATGACCAAGTGACATAGTTATTATCAAGCACTAGGAAACTAATTCCTTTAGTCACCGAGCATTCTTCAGAGACCGAGCACCCCGATAACCACATAAATCAAGTAACCAATCAGCCAAACCAAGACCAAAGCTAACAATCTACCTTTAAAGACAAATATATTTTTGGTTGATACAAGATTTCCAAGAGTCCTAGGATGCTCCTGCATTAGACACCCCAAGTAAGAAAGATTTTCTCATAATGAAATTAGGAACGTCTCAAGGGAATCAAAATAGGTATGTCGAATCTATTCTTCACCCATATCTCTTCTTGTCCTTCATCCCAAGTAGTCTTCACTTCATTCACTGTCTCATGGAGAAAGTCCTTCTATCTTCCACTTTGTTTACCCTTTCGATCAGTAATTGATAGCAACCAACTCTAACCACTACCGATCACCTCAATGCCTCAGTAAGGTTCATCCTCTCTAGACTCCTCAATCAACTCAGTATCATCTACATCTCTCTATGCCATAAATGTCACCATCTGTTGAACCATCTCTGCCAGCAAGACCATCTATATCTTAATCTCAACAAACTTTTTAGAGATATCATTCTCCTTCTCCTTCAAACTAGATTTAATAGGAATAGGTTCATCAACCCTCTATTCTTGAGGTCTATCATAAGGACAACACCAGATAACTCCACATCCCTTAACCCCTGTCTCCTATAAAGGTATCAACTTATGCCAAGCTCCTTCATGCCTAACCACATAGGTGTTAGCATGACCATCAAAAAAAAAATTTCTGTCAAACTACCAAGGTCTACCGAGCAACAGATGACAAGCATCCATCTGCAATATGTTGCACAATATCTCATCATGGTAAGATCCAATCTAAAATTTAACCAAGCACTATTCTTCAACTCTAACCTTGGAAACATCTTGTATCCAACTAATCTGATAAGGATTAGGATGCCTCCTTCTTTCCAAATTCAATTTACTGACCATTTCATCTGGAACAAAGTTTTCAGAACTACCACCATCAACTAGAACACTACATACCTTATCCTTGCACTTACATCTAGTTCTGAACAAATTGCTTCTTTGCACTGGTTCAGGAACACATGTAGCCAATCTCCTAGTGACAAGACATTCACCTTTCTCTGGAACATTCTCAATGTCTTATTCAGAAACTAATGCAACTCTTTTCTTAGGACACTGCCAATTTCTATGACCAGCTTCACCATAGTTATAACAAGTGTTGGTGAGCTCACTCTTCCATCTTCCTCTCTATCCAACATTCTTAGTAACTTGACCACTGCCAAATCCTACATCAAGTTTAGGATTCTCTGTCACATTACTCTCAGCAACTATCTCACCAGTTTTACCACCTTCGTTCCTATTGTTCTATTTTTCTTCATACTTCTTGTTCAACTTCTCTTCAATCTTTAATGCCATCTAATAAGAATCACTGATTGTTGCCATCCACACAATAAGTAACTCTTCTTGAATACTAGGTCTCAAACCATAGATATACCTAGCAACCTTCTCTTTATTAGCTTCAAAATGACCAGTCCTAATTAAGATTCTATAAAACTCCTTAGTATACTCTTGTACCAATTTGTTAGTCTACTTCAAAGCTTGAATTTTCTTAAACATGTCCAATTCATAATCCACCAGAATGAATTGCTTCTTCAACTTGTCAACCATTCAGTTCCACTTAGTAATCTTCTCTTTTCCTCTTCTACCTCTTTCCAACTGAACTTCTCTCCACTAGGTATTTGCATGACCTTTCAATTTAGTCTTTGCAAATCTAACCCTATCAAGATCTTCTATTTCTTCATACTCAAACTATTCATCAATATCATTGATCTAATCAATCAATTCTTCAGGCCTAAGGCTTCCAACAAATGCATAAACTTCAATCTTAGGTCTTTTCCCAATCTTAGACATAGCTTTCAGAATTCAATTCTCCTCTAAATCTCTATCTTCTTCTACAACTTATTCAAAATGATCTTCCTCAAATTCATCATCACTATCATCTTTCAAGGTAGGCTTCTTCTTTCTCAATTGCTCTTGTAGGTCTTGCACTTATTTCTGGAAAGCCTTAAAATCATCAAGACAAAATTCACCAGTAGTTTCTTCTTCCTCAAGGATCTCTCGATTTCTCCTTGGAGGCATCTTCAAATCAAAATCTAGATACACAAGATCCACTCAGCTCCAATAGGAACAAACTATTCTCAAATAGGAATAAACTTCACTCTGATACCACCTAATGCAGTCAAGGTGGGTGGATCCAATTAAGGACCGACCAACCTTGCAGCCAAACTAATATGCAGAGGAAATACACAATAACAATAACAAATTTGTAATAAAATAGAAATCTATATTCATGAAAACACTGATTACATGCAATGTGTTGAGCTGTAAGGCCTTCCTGGTTACAGCCAATTACAAAGTAGGTAACAATCTACAAGATCCCACAAGATCTGAATCTTTTCCCCAACATCAACATCTAGTTACTCTAGGTCTGCAATAGGTAGCACAATGATAGGCACCCAAGATTAAAGATCTAAACTTGTACTCAAACTTCCAAGCAATCTTCTTGCTCCTAAGCTCGTAGGCTACTAACCTTCCTTCCAACAATCTCCTCCCTAAACAACTACCTAAGCATCCTATAAATACTGATTCCTAGCCACAAGTCGGCTAATGAAACAATAAATCTTTACAAACAAATATTAAATGCTAAAACATCAGTCGACTCTCACATAGCCTTACAAAATAAATAAATTCTCAAAGATGGCCCCAAATTGTCATCAGATCCACATAGAAGAATGCAACATGCTAGATCTAGGTCCCCACATGTCTAATGGTCAATCCATAACATGAGGAATGCAACATAAATTAAATCCATTAGTTAGCCAAGCTGATTCATCCAAATAATCCAACTAGTAAGCAAGAACACTAAGCAATAGAGGAAATAACCGAGCGCCAGTCAACCGACCATGCCAAGCATGATTGAGTGACATAGCTATTGCCGAGCACTAGGAAACTAATGCCTTCAATTGTCGAGCATTCTTCAGAGATTGAGCACCATGGTAACCACATAAACTAAGTAACCAGTCTCCCAAACCAAGACCAAAACTAACAATCTACCTTCGAAGACACATATTTTTGGTTGATATAGGATTTCCAAGAATCCTAGGATGCTCCTACATCAGCTTCTCTCCCTCATTGAAGGCCAAGTAGAGGATGTTAATATGATTTAGAAGAATAGAGAGGGGGGTGAATTAGTTGTTCTCAGGTCTAGATATATAATAAAAATTTTAAATACTTCTACAACTCAGATCTAACAACCAATAGCTACTCGATCATTATAGAATGCATATCAGAAACATATAACAGTGCAGTCCACTATCCAATAGTATTTAATTTTCAAAACATAGAAATGTTCAAACCAAAATATTTACACAAGCATTAACACTAGGATTTATAGTGGGAACCCAATTTGGAAAAAACCATTTTGTAACATGCTACTGATATTTTCACTCTTCTAAAGTGAGCTCTATGAAAAGCCAACCTTGTCAAAGGTTTACAAACACACTTCTAGGTGTGACCCGATTAAAGGATTTCAACCACCATGCTAGGTGTGCACCTTGTTAAAGGACTTAAGTACATTCCATTAGAATGTAACCTTGATTAAAGGATTTATACAATGACTGTTAGGTCAACCTTGATTAAAGGATTTAAACTGATAGAATGGTTAGAAAGTAACAGTAGTGTTTGATCTGAAAACATACAACTCACTTTGCAAATAAAAGATCCAATTCTTACATATATATGCTAGCTTACTGACTGTGATTCATTTCCATCTCCTTCACTGATCTGCTCAAAAATCCCTTCAAGCAATCAAAAATCCTTCTCCTTCAACCTTTTCTTCTTATTCAGTCAATAACAACAACTCCAACATCCTACTTCAACCTCACACTTAGGTTTCCTTAATACCTCTTCGATAGGTCAATCTAACTTTTGCCACTTAATCTCCTCTGTAGATCTTAGGGTTAGGTCAGATTCATCGAATCCTTCCAACATTATGTTCTTCATCCATCCTTTTAGAAACATCTCTAATCTATTTATGGAATTACAATAAAATGGTTTATAGTGCATTAAATGCTTCCATACATCCAATAACTAAAGTCAACATGATTTACATAATTGAAGAATTCAACTATGTTGGCTAGGAATCTGAATTCTTCCTCAAATGTAAATTACTAATGCTCAGTCAATACTGTGTTCAACTCCTCGATCATCACTGTGTAGCCCAGTCACCACTAAAACTATTTCTTCAGCTAATACTATCTTCCTCGGCAATAAATTGATGTTCAATCAACATTGAATTTACTCAGCATATACTAGCTTGGTCAACACTAACATCACTCGGCTTAAACTAAATTTCTTCACTTTTACTCAGTTAAGCCTACTTGTTTAGTCTTGCTTCTTACTTAGATAAATAATACATTATCTTATCATTGTACCACATAATCAAGTACCCATTGAAGTATCAAGATAACTCAACCTTTCCTTAGGTGATATTGTTATCACCTTTGCCCTAATCCTTCTCAACAATTAAATAGATATAGTACTTTATTAGATATCAATAGGCTTACCAATTAAGGTTTGACATCAATGATAATACAACAGTTCCTTCAATTGCAGTTTCCAACAATCTCCCTCTTTGGAATTGATGGAAACACCATATGAATAACACATGTTCACCAACCAATCCAAAACTTGTCTTTGCATCAAAAATATTTATAATATCCTTAGCTTCATTCTGATTCTGAATCTCTTAGTCACTTAGCCTTCTTTGCAAGACCGTCCACACAGTAACTTCCACTTAATCTCTTTCGTGTTCCTTTCCTCTAAATATCTCTCTCTTACTTGATCTTCCATGAAATCTTACCATGTGTTTTCATCTTATTCATCTCCCTCTTTGACAATAATGCCTGTTAGCACCTTGAAAAAATTTCATGGCTCTAGCCCTTTTCTTCTGGTCTCTGCAGTTGTTTTTAGGTCTCTGGCATAAACCCTTAGTTCAAATTTTGAAAATGTAGCCATTGCATGAAAACACTTTGTTTTAGCCTGGCCCTGTTCTATTTTAACGTTACTTTTTTGGGTCACTTAAGTTTCTAAAGGTCCACATGCTTAATATTTCCCTAAGTCTAGCACCCAAGGGGATTTAATAGTTCCTAAGTCCTAATGATTTAATTCTTCTTAAGTCCATGCGCTAAATTTTTCTATAGTTTTGGCCTTAATATTTCCCGGGCTTGGCTCTCTGACACCATCTTAATCCTACAGTTGTCGTAAGTTCACAAGGGTTTTGTCAGAGGCTTGCGATCTTACAATGGCCATTGATTCTCTTTTATGATGTAACCTTTCAATGCAGGCGGGTCCACTACCAGGTAAGCACAAGTGGCATCTCCTCATTGGCTAAGATAAATGATGAAGAGGCAGAGTTGTTAGAGTGACTTTTGAGTGAAGGAAAATTTATTTGTCCGCTTGCCAGATTCTATGATGTGGCGGTCCCTGATTCATTGGAGTATCCTATGCAGCATGGTGGGGTCATGCTCTATGATATCGGCTAAGATTCCAGATCGATGGGTGGCATGTAAGTGCATAGAATCTTTTGACCCCTTCAAAACATGCACCATCTGTCTGAACCTCTAGGTGTTCATGTCAGAGATAAAGGTGGGTCGAAAATAACACATAGGCATAGTTGGCAATTTTAGATTGGTCCATGATTTAATGTGTTGGAAATTGTTAGTGGGACCTAGTTTTCAACTTGTTAGAGGGTCCTGACATCTGCAAAGAATTGACGATGGGTGTAAGTTCTTAAGGAATGTGTCAGACGCATGAGATCTTTAGACAACCATTGATTTTACCTTTTTTAGAGATGACAAAATATGGCGGGTCCATTGCTACATGTACAAAAATGGCATCTCCTCATTGGTTGATGTGGATGATAATATAGGGTGGGGTCATTGTCAGAAAGGTTGGTGATGAGGATAGAATAATTGGTTGGCATATGATCTCATGGGTTGTGACAGAGCCATGAGATCTTGCACCCACCATCTAATTTGATGGCTTACTCATTGTGGGTCCTATGTCAGTGGTGACTGAGCTATGACAGTGAATGATGTAGTGACATGTGGCATAAAGTAGGCCCAGGTGAGGGTCTAAGGTCTAGCAATTTGGATAAATAAGGTTAGCGGCACTGAAAAAATTTGAAAGGATTCACGTAATCGCTAAATGAATTGGCAGAGGTAAAGAGTGTTCTGCAAACTGGCAAAAACCTTTGTTGCCAGTTCGCCAAATGTAACCGGGGTAAGTTTATTTCCCTTTGTTTGCCAGTTCACGAGGTTATGTAGTGAGTTAGTATTTCATTTCACAAATAGGAAATTGCTTTGTCGCGTGGTTGCTAAAAGATAACTTGAGGATAGCAGTTGAGTTAAGATGTAAAACCTGCAAAATAAAAGGATGTGATGGTCAAGACTTAAAGTTGACCTAGTTTCAAATGTGGACCGCCGATTTGCTGCTCGTGCTTTAGAAATAATCGTTGTAGTTTGAATTCAAATTTTGAGAGGGTTTTGAGCGACAGGAAGTACCAAAATTTATGGTTTTTGAAGTTGTTTTCGATTGGTTTGGTGGCACTGGTTGTTCTCGACTGATCTAAGGGTCTCTGTGGTCAGTGGCATGATGTTTTTGTACCAGGAGATGTATGGTTTTATTGCTCAAGGCATGTTGTAGGTGGCTAAAAGGATTGATTAACATAGAATTCCATGATTTGCAGTACTTTCTCAGAGATCTATCATAAGTGCAAATCTTTCTTAGGCATGCCCGATTGGTTTTCATCCCCTGTAATAAATTCTTGACTATTTTAGTTGGTTTAGTGGGTGAAACCCTAACCCTAGTCATCCGTAGCTTGTTGCAACTTGTTTTGGGTTTCCAAGATGACTAGGGGGTATATATTGTAGCATTTTTGACTTAGTGAGGGTTCCAAAAAACTTTCTTTTTGGTCCCTGATTATTGATGTTAATTTACTTAACAAGGAGAGCTTGGATTTAGGGTTTGTATCCTTGCATTTTGATGTTTGATAATGTATTGATCCTGCAAATTTTAATGGGAACACATTCGGATTCCAATCTCATGCTTGTGTATGTCTTCTTATTTTGTTCTTGAGCTCATATATGTTAATTTCACAAAGTGGGTTATCATATGGTAAACAAAGAGTATTTTGAAATTATCTTTGAGTTCCTAACAAAGTTAGGATTAAAGTCTTTCAGGTAGTTTTAGTGAGTTCATGGCTAGATAAGGATTTGATGTCCTGATATGTGAGTGAGAAGGATAATAGGCAAAGCACTTATCATGAATTCAAGTGTATTTAAGTTAGGGTTTAGTTGATATATGTTATTAGGTGACTCTTTGCCCTTGGTTAAGGCACCGGTCCATTCTCTGGAGGTTGTCCATAATCAATCACACAAACAAATTAAATGATAAAATCTTTCAATCAGTTAGTAAAGGGTATAGTGGTATAAAATTTAGTGATTCCTTTCAAGAAGTGAATCAAGGGTACACCCACCTGAGCATTTAGGCTCAAAGTGTAGGAGGATCTCTCTAATCCTTGTTTATTGGCCTTCTTCCTTGTAGACTTTGGAGTGGTGATAGAGTCAAAGTTATATTAAGGTTATCCATCAAAGTATAAATCTACAAGTTGAAGATCAAAGGGAACTCCCAAAAAAATGGTGACTCTACTGGGGAGAACAACAATGAAGATTTATATTTGTTAGAATCTCTGGTTGTAGTTATTTTGCAAAGTCAAAATCTTATTGACTAGATTGATTTACCCATCCGAGTTCCCAACAAAATGGCAACTCTACTGGGGATAGTCTAGAGATAAAAGTTTTCAAAGTGCACTCTTGTTTTCCTGTTGTATTCAGTTAAAGGATTTCCCACTTTGGTGGGTGGTGACTTAAAAGGGTTAGAACCAGTGTCATACTATAAATCATGGACAAAAAAAGGAATACCAGGTCCTTTGTTAGGAAAAATCTAGAGGTCACTCTGAAGTAGTTACCTAGACAGGAGAAGAAGAGTTGGATCAGGAGGAATGGTGAGTCTACTAGTTCTCCGATAAGAGAACAAAGAAATACCAGAGGTAGAGCACCACATGTTTCCTCAAGTGAGGAAGGTTCACAAGATAGAGTTTCTAGATCAGATGGTGGTCACTCTGAAGATAAATTTTATGATACCCCAGAGGCTGTATTTCAAGACAAGGGTTCATTACCTCTAGGTTAGGATGAACAGGCCAGAGAGATGGATTTTGTGATTGATTTAGATCTTGACGAAGATAGTTTCAGAAGGCAGCCCATGGAACCAAGGCGAGTTCATTTTCCATATCAGCATCCTATTGATGTGGAAGTGTCATCAAGCTCTGAAGACAACATGATAGATCCACATGACCTAAATGCACTTAGGTTGTAGTTGGTAGAATAGGATGCCATATACAAAAGGTTACAAGAGGAGAGAGAGGATGAAAAAGTAAACACTCTAATGGAGAGGTAGTCTCTTTTAAGAAAAATTAATGAAATGAAGGAGAGAAACAAGATGCTTGCTTCTACTCCTAGGGTGTTACAACATGATGTTTTTGGTGATCTTGAAGCTCTAAGAAGTGAGTAGGAATGCTTGTTGCAAGACCATGAATTTGATGAAGAGGGCCCTATGATCAGACAAGTGCAAAGTTATGCTCCATTGCCTAAGGGTGGGAATGGACATGAGATCACTAGGCCTACTGTAGTTATTAATGAAAAAGGAAAGTAGAAGATGGTGGGTGTCCAAATAAGAAAACTAGTGACAATACCAGGGGTCCAACCACCTAAATCAAATAGGGAGACAGAGATAGAAAGAAAAAGAAAAGAGGATGAAGCTCTTGTTCAAGAGTTGGAAAGAGCTGAAGTTGATGCTGCTATTGTAGAGAAAAGAAGAAAGATCAAGTTCTGGAGGGCTTCATCAACTAATTTTCATGGCCCTTCTACTACTAAACTAGGTATGCCATCTATGAACACTACTGTTCCACTTAGCAATGCTACTACTAGTAATCTAATTCCTAATGTATCTACCAAATCATTTGTTGATCCTAATAGATAGTCAAATGTGCAAGTGGGTGGGAATGTAGATAAAAATAATAATTCTAGTGGGAACACTAGTTTAGGATTTCAAAGAAGATCTATGCAACTAGAAGGCTATAGGCAAATTAGTTTTGATGGGATACCAAGCTACCTGAATGCTTTTCCAAATGATATAAGGGATAAGGTATCTAAGTTTGCTGGTAATAATGCTATTAGTTGTGAGGAGAATCTTAGGTTATTTGTTGATATGCTTAATGATTATGAGGTAGAGCATGAGGATGTAGTCATGAAATTATTTGTTCAATCTCTAATGGAGGATGCTAGAGATTGGTTTAAGAGACTTCCTGATAAATGTATTGATACTTGGGATTAATTTGAGAGATGTTTTAAAGAGCAGTATGGGGATAGGCCTAATGCTAGTTTCATGTTGAATGAATTCAATACCATAAGGAAAAATCAGAATGAATCTACAGTTGAATTCAATATGAGATTTCAGAAGGGTATGCATAAGTTGTTTCAAGTTATGCAGTTAAATGACAATGTTTGTTTGACCACATACTTCAATTCATTTGATGGAAAAATGGGATACTTGTTGAGGGACAAAGAACCAAGAACTCTTAGAGATGCTTTTAGGATTGCTATCAATATTGAGAACAATATGAAGATATCAGGGAAATTGGGTGGGAAGAGAGATGACCCTAAGTTGTTTGGGGACAAGAAATACAAAAAAGAAAATGATAGGAATGTTGGAACTAGGAGGCAAGAAGAAGATAAATTGGATAAGGTGCTCAATGGATTGAAGGATTTGAAGGCACCTATGAATAGGAACATTAGTGCTCCTACCAATGAAAGGCCTCAGTTCAACAATAATTTCAATAAGAAAAATAGATTGTAGAACTACCCCTACAACACCCAATGGAAGGATGGAAAGCCTATTGTCCCTATTGCAAGAGGAAAAAATGATAGAGGTGTCCTTGACCCTCTACAAAAAGCTTCAATGAATGTCATGGAGGACATACCTTGGTGTGTTGCATGCCAGTCCCCTCATTCTGCAGAGCATTGTGTGGTTGCACATTCTATGGATGCAAATCAAGATTGTGGCAATGAGGAGATAGATCAAGAAGAAGATCAAGATGATATTGGGTGCAACATGGATAATTCATATCTAGGATATGAAGATGATTCTGATTTTGATGAAGAAGTAGATGTAAATATGAAGAGACACACTCAGGCCCTTTTTCATCAAGAGGTTTTTTTTGATAGTAAAGACATTGATGAGAAGACATGTAACATGAACTCTTCTTCTGAGCCAGTAAATTTAAGAAGACCTTCTAGAGAAGAGATGGATAGGATTACTGTATAAATGATTGCTCAAGTGCAAACTAGAGGCATGGTAGCAAGAGATACAAATGGAAAAGCTGCAGGAATGTTTATAAAGAGTACCAACTCTAGAGAGCCTAATGAGAACAAATCAAAAGGTGATCACATGGTGAAATTCAAGAATGTAAAAGGTAAGAATTGTGAGCCTAAGGGAGTTGCAGTTGAAAGATTTTATAGTGAGATTGAGAGGCCAGTTAACACAATGGCTAAGAATGAAAAGATGAGGGTGGTCAATACACCGAATGTATCAGACAAACAAAGAGATACTAAAGCAGTGCAGATTGAGATTCCTTCCTCTGCTCTTGTTGATATGTTAGTTGTATTGTCTCAAATTACAGTTAAGGTTCCATTATCAAAATTGTTGAGGATCCCTGAACACAAAGATAGAGCTATGGCATGGGTAGATAATGTTCATAATAATGATGTTGCATGCAATGGATTTTAGGATAAAGCCTTGAAAGGTGTTTTTGCTCAAGGAATTGTATCTCAAATTCCTCCTATATATTTGGATAGTTCTATCAATGCTAGCCTTGAAAACATAGATCCATTCTTTTTAACTGTCCTTGTGAATGGAATGAAATTAAGAAATTCTATGATTAATAGTGGTGCCTCTAATACTATTATGCCTTTTCAGATTATGGAAAAGTTGGGCCTTAAAGTTGATACAGTTCAAGGTAGATGTTGTGCAATGGATCAAAGGGAGGTACCAGTCATTGGGACTATCAATGCAATGCCATATAGGCTAGCAGCATATCCAGAGAAAGAGTTAACAATGAGTGTTTTGGTGGTGGACATCCCTCCTCATTATGGGATGCTACTATCTAGAAGGTGGAGTGCTGCCATGGGTGAAAGTTTACAATTGTGCGTGTGAATTTTGTACCTGATCTATAGACACAACACTTCAGTAAAACATTAGAGGTTAGAAAAAATGAAATCATGCAATGAATTGAAAGCTAAACTAACCAGGTGATTTACTGCCTTCTAATAGGTGCGAGTATGATGTTCTCAGATTGTTATCGAGATCAGTGACCTTGAGGACACCTAAACGAAGGATTTGAATGCAAAACTAATATGAAATATGAATGCAATTAATCTATTTTTTTAATTTTCTATGCAATTGTGATGAAAATTGATATGAATCTATGATATGTAAAAAAACTGATATGCTATGATATGCTAAATGATCTAACAAATGAAAACTAATATGATATGAAAAACTATGCAATATTGATCTCACAAAGCTTGGATTCACAAAGATGATTCTTCAGTCTCCAATTTGACAGTGTGATTATGCAATTCTTATGGGTTTGAGAGATGATTTGTGAAGAGCTAAAGCCTTAATTTATAGAAATCTAGGGCTTTGAGGATGCATGAAAGAAAGCCATAAATCACTCAAATAACTCAGCTTTATTTTGACTTATTTTTAAATAAAGATAATTTAATTCACAAAAACATGTAAATCATGCAAAAATAGCTTTTTAACTCAAATTAGAAGTTTAGATCAACTTTAAAACTCAAAAATGATGTTGAGTTCCAAAAAGTCAATAACTTGCGTTGATTTTCTGATTTGGAGTTTAACTGCTCTTTGATTGTGGTCATGGATAATTATGAATTAATAAATAAATAAAGTGATTTATTCTCAACATAACTAATTTTGAAAAATAAAACAATTGATTTATGGGTTAATCAATTATTTTTCAAACTTTTATTCAAAAACAATATTATTAAAAATTGACAACTTGCTTTAATTAATTAAATAAGAATTTAATCAATTATTCATATAATTTTGGATTTATTGTCAAAATTAAATAATACAATTTAGGAATAAATAGAATTAAATTCAATTAAATAATTAAGTGGCAGTATTAAATCTAATTAATTAAAATATTGAGAATATTCAATTAATCAAACTTTAGGATAAATAGGATTTATCCCCAAATAATCATTAAATTAAAGATAATTATGATAATTAGGAATATTCCCCGATGCAAAATTTATGATAATCAATCAGGATTCGATGATGTTCAGATGTGCCTTAGGTTAGGACTTTGATGTCAATTTCATTCGATATGTTGATATAGGAGATTAATGAACCTATAGCCCATTTTTGGGGTATTACATTTTTCCCGTCTTTGAATTGCTGTGCGAAGCGCAGTGGTTCAAAGATAGTCTATGTTTGATAAAGATATAAAACTGATTTGAAATTGATAATTGATATGAGATAGAAGCTGATTGAAAGATTTGATATGAAGATAATAGGTCCTCAATGACCAAAGATAATGTTAACTATAACAACAAATGAACCGATGATTGTGAAAAAGTGTCAAAATGCCTAATTCTGAACCTTATGATTGTGAAGATGTGAGTGACCGATTCCAGACTCGATTGTCCTTAGAAGAATCATGTAGGTATCACATCTGAACCCTTCAGTTACCAAAGAACCAAGGAAATAACACTAATGAACTGATGGTTGTGAAAAGCTGATACAGTTTACAAGATTAAGAGAATACCAGATTGATATGGATCTTGATGAATCTGATATGCCGCGAGTGATGATAGATTTTCCCCGAGCGATGAGGTCTTTTTGATGAATCAGCAACTAGACGTGGTTTTTGTGTTGATTACTGAGGAAGGATATGATTTCAGCAAAGATATGATTTCAAATTAGATTACAAACATTGAATGATGTGCAATACCATGTCCCCTTCGGGATTAAAATTGAAATCTAACAAGAAAAGTTAGCGTTGATAGTTTAGAAGCATGTTAATTGATTGGAGAAGTGGTTAAACATGTTCGAGAATGCATTCTACATCATTTGGAGGTCCTGGAGACCAATTTTGACTAGGTTTTACCGTGAGTTGACCATGGCTAACCAAGTTGAAATTTTGATAGTTTGATGGAAGATAATTAGTTAAGTTGAATTCTAGATTTCTGTGATGATTGAAGGTTGATTATGCAAGTAGTTAATAATATGAACAATCTCAGATTTTGATTTTGATCCTGAAAAAGGATTCTACTTGCTATTTCGTTGGATGGACCTTCGCGTAAGATTTAGCTCTTGTTAGATTTAAAGATGATATTTGAAAAATTGTTTAAGCATTGAAGTTCATTTAACCATTGTGAGATCATGCAACATGCAAAATGCAAAGAAACATGCAATATGAAATGAAACCTAAGACCTAGGACCTAGTCACTGATCATGTGTCGATTTGTTATCATCATTGAACTTTTAGGTAACCGGATAAATTAATACAATGCCCACTAGCTATGAAACCATAGACATATGAATATCGATTTGTATGTGCAAGAATCAATACAACACCCACTGGTCAACAACCATGGATATATGAATATTGATTTTATTTTCAAAATGTCAGATTAGATATAAGCACCAAGGCACAAGCACCAGGATGACCTTAATATCATGTCCATTTTGATATAGCAATTTGTATAAGCATCAAAACATAAATGTCATGATGAACTGAATATGCCTTGCATTACAAACATATCAAACAGTCAAGAGATCATTCTAAATCCAATGTGACTTACCCGTAGTGGCCCTTTATCATTCACATCTTTAGGTAAGATCACTTTTCATAATAGGAGAAAGAACTCACTCAAAAAGACAATAGTTAGATCAAACTTCCTTGAATTTTTTGGGTATCAATGGTTGAGGTACACATGGCCATCTAATTCAAGATAGAGGCTCTTAGAGTTGAACACCATTTCAATCCAGAATTTCCAAAGTTGTTAGATTTTCACATACAAGAAGAAAACAAAGAAAAGATTATGCCCCAAGTCATCACTCTCTAAATCTTGTAAAGGACATCATCGAAGAGCTTGAAGGGACACAATATGCAAAAATATCAATGCGAATCAGTAAGCATACAAGGAGATAAAAGCATGTAAAAAGAATAGATTGTTTTCAGTTTGAGTTTGATGTTTGATTGCATTGTTGTAGATGCAAAATCCTTTTTGGAGACAAGATTGACTGACTAACTCAGATGAAGCTTCAAAGGACTTTGACTAGATATGACATGTCTAAGATACACTTGAGGCCATAGGATATGACTCTGATTGCCTCCAAGTTTGAACATTGATAGGATACAGATGCTTGAGCTGATTGGTGTATAGACTGACTTATTGAAAATTGGAAATGCAGAAATAAACTGGGAGATATGTACAAACTAAAGCAAGACTAAAAGTTGGGAAAGACCAAGATTGTGTTGATAGATGGAGCATTTTGAAACAAGTGGCCCCCGTTTGCCAGGTTTTCACCATCTTGGCAGAGATTCTATTTTTGCTACCAAGGCGCCTGTTTCTAGTTTTTCACCAAGGCACTTTTTTCTTTTTCTCATTTTTTTGTATTTTTCCTTTTTCAATTTTTTTGTGAATCATCAAGACACCCATTGCTAGGTTTTCACCAAGATGTTCATTTTTTTCAAGACTTTTTCCAAATTTTTAGGATTTTTTCAAGACATTTTACCATAGACTGAATGCCTTAGGCGTAGAATTTCTTCAGATGGAGAATGTTGATTAGTTCTCGAAGCTGTTCTCCTTTAGTCATTGAGAGTTGATAGGCACTAGAGCCAAAAGTAGCAGTGATAACAAAGGGACCCAGCCAGTTGGGTTCAAACTTCCCCTTGCATTCTTGATGTGATTGATTTTTAAGATTTTCTCTCAAGACTAGATCACCAACCTGAAATTCTCTATGTCTGACTTTCTTGTTGTAGCCTCTAGACATTCTCTTCTGATATACTTTGAGATGATCATATGCTGCTTGTCTATGCTCATCTAGTAGTTCAAGTTCTTGCAACCTAGACACTCTATAGTCTTCATCAGTTACTAGACCATGCATTCTAAATTTTAGTGATGGGATTTCAACCTCAATAGGCAGTACCGCTTTAGACCCATAAACTAAAGTGAAAGGAGTAGCCCCAGTAGGTGTTCTGATACTTGTTCTATAGGCCCAAAGAGCTGGATTGATCATGAGATGCCAGTCTCTTCCTATTTTATTAATTGTATGATGCAAGATTTTTAATATTTTCTTATTAGATGCCTCTACTTGTCCATTCCCATGAGGATAGTAGATAGAAGACCAATGTTGTGTGATCTTGAATTTGGCACATAGATCATCTAGGTCTTTATTCTTGAATTGTCCACTGTTATCTATGATTATGGAATGATGTATCCCATATCTGCATATGATATAGTTCAATATGAACATAGATATTTGCTTTCCAATTGCTTGTGTCAAAGGGATGACTTCTACCCTTTTTGTAAAATAATATGTAGCTATGATTATATGGGTATGTCCATTAGAAGAGTGGGGATGAATCATCCTAATAAGATCAAATGCCCATTGATGGAAAGGCCATTGTGTTGTAAAGGGGATTAGATCCCTCCCTGGAGCATGAATTAGGTTGCCATGTACTTGATACTTTTGACAATTTTTAGCAAATTTAATAGCCTCTTTCTCCATCTCAAGCCAATAGTACCTAGCCCTAATAAGTTTTTGAGCTAGTGTTAAACCATTTGAGTGTGATCCACAAATACCATCATGGACTTCCTCTAATGCATGTTGAGACTCTTCCCATTCTAAAAATCTAAGTAGCATACCATCTAGACCTCATTTGTATAGATCATGACCAATGATGACATATCAAGAGGCATTACGGATAAGGTATCTCTTTTCATGGTGATTGAAGGTATCGGGAATGATTTGGTCTTGGAGATAGGAAAATAGGTTGTTGTATCTGGATGAATCATGACCTACAACAGTGTAGATCATGTGGGTTTTAGGGGAATCATATGTAGGATAAGATAGTGCTTCCACTAGGAACTCATAGCATAGCTCATGTTTAGGCTGCTGTAATAAAGTAGATAATGTGGCCATTGCATCAGCAGCCTTGTTCTCTGTTCTAAGAATTTGCTCAAATGTGATAGATATGAAATACTTCTTAAGATCATCTACCATTCTCTTGTAAGGAATGAGCTTTTCATCTTTAGTTTGGCACACATCATTGACTTGATGAATAACAAGTTGAGAGTCTCCATGAATGTGTAGCTCTGTCACTCTCCATTCAATTGCTATTTTCATACCATTCAAAAGGGCTTCATATTTAGCAATATTGTTTGTGCAAGGAAACTTTAATCTGAATGCTTTTAGGATTGAGTATCCTTGAGGAGTTATGAACAATATGCCTGCTCCAGATCTATTCTATGTATAGGAGCCATCAAAGAATAATTGCCATTCTCTAGAAGAAAGATGCATGATAGAGGAATCTGGAAATTCCATTTTTAGTGGTGTGTTATCAAACAATGGGGCTTTAGCCAATTGATTAGCAATGAACTGTCCTTTTATAGCTTTTCTCTCAACATACTCAATGTCAAATTCACTCAATAGCATGACCCATTTAGCTAATCTATCCATGGGGGCAGCTTTTCTTAGTAGGTACTTTAGTGGATCAATCTTGGCTACCAATTGAGTGGTATGAGCTAACATGTAGTGTCTCAGTTTCTATGATGCAAAGATCATAGCTAGACAAGCTTTCTCAATCATTGAATTTCTTTTCATATGCTACCAATGTTATACTGATTTAGTATATAGCTCTTTCCTTTTTATCTTCATCGTGCTGTGCTAGCAATTCCCCCAGTGATGTATCTGTAGTGGAGACATATAAGATCAATGGATTACCATGAATAGGAGGCATCAAGATAGGAGGATTGGATAGATACTTCTTGATATGATTGAAGTTTTGTTCACATTCTTTGTTCCATGCAAAGGTCACACCTTTATGTAATGTTTTTGTAAATGACTGTGATATGTCCGCTAGCTGTGATATGAATCTTCTAATGGATTGAACTCTTCCTTGCAATGTGCTCATCTGACTGATATTCTTAGGGGGTAGCATCTCCATTATAGACTTTACTTTAGCTGGATCAACTTCAATTCCTTTCTTTGAAACTATGTATCCTAAGATTTTTCCAGAAGTGACACCAAAAGCACACTTCTTAGGATTTAGTCTAAGACTAAATTTTTCCATTCTATCTAGAATCTTGCTCAGGTCCTTTAGATGTTCAGTTCTGATCATAGATTTTGCTAATGTGTCATCAACATAATCTTCCATGGTTCAATGCATCATGTCATGGAAAGTAGATGTCATTGCTCTTTGATATGTAGCACTAGCATTTTTAAGTCCAAATGGCATGACATTCCAATAGAAGGTACCCCATGCACACGTGAAAGTAGTTTTCTCTTGGTCCTCTCAAATTTTTTTTATTTGGTTATATCCAGAGAAACCATCCATTAAGGAATATATCTCAAAACCCGCAGTCATGTCCACTATCATATCAATGTTAGATAGTAGAAAATCATCCTTAGGGCACGCTCTATTCACATCTCTAAAGTCTATGCACACTTTGATTGAACCATCTAGTTTAGAAATAGGTACAATATTAGAGATCCACTCTACATAGTCAATAACTCAGATGAATCTAGCTTTTAAGAGCTTCTCTAATTCAGCTTTTACCAAGAGTGCAACATGAGGATGCATCTTTCACAATTTTTGCTTGACAGGTTTTACATTAGGAGCTATAGATAAATGGTGCATGATAAGATTAGGATCCAATCCTGGCATATCTGAATATTTCCATGCAAATTTGATCTTCTTCTCTATTAGGAATGTTGTAAATTTTTGCTTCTCTTCTTCTGATAATGATTGTGCTACATGTACCAATTGTGGTTCCTCTATTGTACCCAAATTGATGGATTGAGCGGGCTCAATTAAAAATGGAGATCTATCCTATAAATGACTTAGAAGGACATCAAATATCTCATCCTTAGGCACCTCAAAGAGGTTGTCACCTTCAGATATGTTTTTTCTTTTTACTTTTGTAGGTTCTAAGACTTCCACAAAGTGGTTTTCACCCTCAGAACTCTTTTTCTTTTTATTCTTATTCTTATTTTTCTGACTAAGATATTTGATGTCCAACTCAATCATGCCGACACTTGGTTCACTGATGGAAGTACTCATAGGCTCAACTACATTTAGGTAGCAAGCAAGGGCATAGTCATTTGGGAAGGTATAAATACCATGGCTCAGATTTGTGGAGGTTTGATCAATAAGGTCTGGATATTGGATAGTCAAAGTAGGGAAAGATTGTGAGATAGTGTTTACGGATATAGATATGTCATCATTGGTCCTAACCCGATGCTTGAGTTCAAAGGTGATATTAAAATTTAAGACATTCAATTCATGAATAGGCTCAATGTCATCATGGGAGTCCAATTCAGCCATAGGTGGATTAGACTCGATAAGTTCATCATTTCATTCTAGACTTATGTTGGGTTGGGGTGCATATTGGTGAATAACATCAACATATTTCTCTATGATAAGCTCATCTAGTTCTAGAATGATTCCCCATTCATAGTCATTAGATTCATCTTCTAATTTAGGATCTCTAAGAAATATTAGAACATGAGTAAAGTCAGGGTGAATACCCCAAGAAGGGTTACCCTTAGATTCAGATTTGTATTCATACTCATGGGAATCTATCTCAGAATAACTACCACCTTCTTCTTCTTGATGGTTTTTTAGATTAGCCGGTTCTTGTGTTGCAACTATCTCTTAATTGATAGTAGGTTCTTGTGTTTCTACCACATTAATTCTTTTGATTGGATCATTTTTATCATCAAGAAGGTCTTTGATCTCCTTAGGCAATTTTTCATAAGGGATGAGTTCTGAGCTATCTGAATCACTATCTGATGGTTCTGTCTCTTCTTTCTTAAGAAGAGGTTCTCCTGGTGTGATCTGCTCTATGACATGAGAAAAATTACCTTTGAGGTGATAGGGTTTCTTTTTAAAGCCTAAGCCAACTTTGTCTTTATTTTCTCTACCAGTATATGGGAGAGGTGCCACAAGACCTTTTCCTTTGACTCCTAGAGGTCCTTGACCTGGATATCCCATCTTAGTTATCAATTTATTTCCTAGATCGTATGACTTAGAGGGGATCTATGGTGCTATAGAGTCACTAGTTTGAACATTGTGGGATTCATGTTCATCTTTATATAGCCATGATAACACAGCTTCATCCTCTTCAAAATCTTTCTTGGATACTCATTCTACCACAAAATTATTTTTATATGCTTCAAGAGGCTCCTTAGGTTCAGGCTTGGACTATTTCAAAGATTGTCCATAAGAATTAGGTGAGATAGGGAGAGATGTCAAAGATAAGACTGGCTCCATAGTATATTCTCCCATACTATTTTTTTGATATTAACCTATTTTGCAAGAGATTCCATTTTAGATGTGGATGCCACTTTAGTTGATTCAATGGAAGATCCTCTGTTATTAGGCACAAGCTTATTTACACTTTCCTTCAAGGTATTGCAAGTTGTATTCAGATTTGCAGGGATAGTAACCTCTACTCCTTCATAAGGAAACTTCAAACATTGATGGTATGTAGAAGGAATAGCTTGCATTTCATGTATCCATGGTCTCCCTAGGAGGATGTTGTAGGACAAAGGTAGATCAAGCACTTGACAGATGGTATCTTTGATAACTGGACCCACTCAGATGGGTAAGACAATGGTGCCCTTAGAAGATATTTCTTGTTCATCATAGGCTTTTATGGTTATCTTCTTTCGAGGATCAATAGCCAATTCTAAAAATCCCAATTGTGTGATGAAGCTGTAAGAACAAATGTTTAGGCTAGCACCCCCATCTATCAACACACGTTTGACTCTACAGTTCTGGATCAAGACTTCTATATGAAAAGGCTGATTATGTGGGTGACTTAAGGAGTTTTCATCTTCCTCTAAAAAGGAGATATATTGTAGAGATGTAAGATGTCCAACCATAGTTTGGAACCTATCTAAATCAAGGTCATCAGGAACATTGGAATTGAGCAAAGCTTTGTCTAGTATGGCTCTGTGAGCTAGAGATATTTGAAGCAACTCAAACATGGAGATTTTGGCATTAGTGTGTTGGAGTTGTTGAACAATGCTATAAGATGTAGGCCTTGTATCCTTTGGATTGGAAGATTTGGAAGTAGCCTTCTATTTAGAAGTAGATGAAAGATTGAAGGAAACCTTAGGGACATTTGATGAATCTAGGATTTGTCCTTTTAGATGTGCTTGGGCTTGTGATTGAGTAACTGCATTGGTGGATTGATTTTGTCTATCTCCTCATACAATTGTGATGACATTGCAATGCTTTGAGAGATAGGGTTCAACCATATTGATGGTAGCATTATTTCCAGGGTAAGCATAATTGACTTTTGCCCCCATATTAGGTGGAGAAGATGAAACTTCTTGACCATGTTTCAAAAATGGTTTTGTGAATGTTGTATGATCATTATTTCTCTTAGGATTGTCAACTGTGATGTCTCCCCTATCGATCAGATCTTGAATGGTGTGTTTCGACCAAAAGTAGTTATTAGTTTTGTGACCTTTACCTTGATGGAAATCACATAATTCATTTTCTCTCCACCATTTTGGCTTAGGCTCAAAATTAGGTGGTTAGATTACTGGCAAAGAGATGATGTTATCAGCTAGTAGAGTTTTCATAGCTGATACTAAAGATTCTCCAAGAGGAGTGAACTTTCACTGTTTATCCCAAGATTTGTATTCTGAATTCTTTTGAAATGGTTCAGATGACTTTTGTTCTGAAGCTTTAATGGTTTGGGAACCAAGAGTTAGGTTGTAGGTTGGTGCCTTTGATGGGGTACAGATAGTATCAACAATGCCATCTTTGATGATGACTTTGTTCTTGTTCCAATTTTTGTTCTTATCTTTAGAACTGGACCCAAATTCATACTTGTCTTTCTGAAGTGTGATTTCTCCTTTTTTCATGAGCACTTTTTAAATTTTGATAGCATTGTCTACCATCTTATCAAAAGATGTATGATCTTGCATTTGTAGAGGATAATTGATTTTTGGAACAAGTTTATTAATGAAGATTTCCAATTTTTCTATTTTTGGAATAGGTCTGGCATATAGAGAGAACTTCTTCCTCCATCTCTTGAGAAATGTTAGGAATGGTTCCCCTAGATATTTCTTGAGATTACAAATATCAATCATGGTGACTAGATGCTGAATATTGTAGGAGTATTGTTGATAAAACAATTTGATCAACTCCTCAAAAGTTTTGATAGTAGAAGGAAATCTAGAGAACCAGTGGATGGCTGCTCCCCCTAGAGATCGAGGGAAGAGATGCATCAGATAGGTTGGTTCATGCATGAAATCCATTGGTTGTGTATAGAATTCTCAGACATGATCTTGAGGATCTGAGTGTCCATCATACTTATCATACTTCAGCATCTCCACTCTTTTTGGAAATGGTGGCATGTACAAGTCTTTGTCAAATGGAAAAGGACATGGAGCCTCCATGGAGAACTCTTTGGGTTCCTTCTCTTTTTTTGAGTTGATTCAGTTTGACTTGTAAAGCATGTATCTATTTCATCATGGCCATTATTAGAGTTTCTTCCTCATGTGTGGTGATAGCTTCGATATTAAAATTAGGAGGAAGCTTAGCTCCTTGATAAGCTAATTGTAAAAAGTATGCCTCTCTGTCTTCTTTGAAGAAATGCTTCATCATTTGTTTGAAGTTATCATCATTTTGATATTGAGAAATTTCTTCAAGCGTGGGTTGCTAATCTGCACCATGTTGAGATTGAGTTCTTTGAGAGCCAAATTTTGTCCCTACTTGAGACATGGTAGGAGTTTGTGGACTCCCTAGAATAGATTGATGTGGGGTTTTTTGGGTACCTCCGTGAGTTGATGAAGGAGGAATGTAACCCATTTTTAATCAAAGGTTTCCAGCATCGTCATCTTCATAAATACTAGAATTGATGAGTTTCTCAAGAGTTGGACCCCTAGTAGTGGTTATAGGTAAGGTCTGGGATGCTTCTCCAAATTTTTTGTGTGAGGAAGCTCTAGTTTCCACCATCAACTTTGAGTGAAACAAAAGAATAAGATCTAGATAACTGAAGAATGAATTGAATCAAGATGATTAGATGATGCAACCTTGTCAAGGTTTGATTGATTTGAAGATTTGATTAGATGTGGGTGAAGGATACTGTGCCCTAGATGTATGGGTAGATTTCCCAAAAGATAGTGGACACAAGTTCACAACACAGTCTATTTTTGAAGATTGATAGTTATGACAAGGTTTTGACACAAGATGAAAAGGACTCAAATCGATTAAATAGAAGGCTAAATTGGATTCAAAAGGCCACTCTTGGAAAATGATAGGGTTCTCAATAGCTACTGCTCTATTCTTGACACAGTGATTTGTTCGACAAATTTTGAAAATAAGCTAAAAAAGCTAAATATTTGGCAATTTTGACAATTTTCTGACAACTTTCAAAATTTTCCCAAACAACACTTTGAAGACTCATACGACAGTGGGTATGCTATAAAATGATAGTTGAAAAGCTCATACAATAGTTGAAAAACTCACACGACAGTGGGTATGCTATGAAATGATAGTTGAAAAGCTCGTACGACAGTTGCAAAATTTGCATGACAGTGGGTATGCTATGAAATGACAGTTGAAGAGCTCGTATGACAGTTGCTAGCAGGATTTGACTTTTTTGAATTTGACTGGCAGAAAGACTCATACGACATTGGGTTCCTTACCATAAGATAATTGGGTATGAATGAAATGACATTTGACAAAAACTCGTATGACTTTCTGACCTCCTGAGATGACTTTTGACTCCAGAAAAGAATTTTACTTTAGATTTTGCAAATTTTGAGTTTTCAGATTTGGATTGTTTGCAAATTGTACTATCTAGATTTGAGGATTGTAACAAATTTGTTCATTTTCAATAACTAGATAGATAAACAAGCATGCAAAATAATAAGCAAGTGATTTCAAGCGTGTCTGAAAACAATGAACAAGGGCAAAAGCAACCTTGCGCATGAACAATCAAGTGACTTATTCATTCTAATCCTCAGAAGTGCTAATTGTGTATGTTCTAAAATGTTTTGCAATGATGCACATATATCCTAGAAAAATGAAAAATTGGCCTCTCTAGGGTTTTTAGTAATGGTTTGACTCTGCAACTTTTATGATCTAAAGGGGTGAACTCCAATCCTGACACACCAGGGTTTAGACACAGTCTGAGAACTTAATCAATCAAGAGCTGCCAGGGAGATCTAACAACCCAACAATGAACCACACCTATGAAGATTTATTCCATAAGGACATTTATATAGAGGTTGTCACTACCATGACAAAAATGGCTATTACTGCTCAAGGTTCCGTCAACGCAGTTTTCCCTATGAAGGGAGTGTCCGCTATGGTTAAACCTCTCTAAAGGTGAATCACAATAGTATACCACAAGGGGACTTGGTTGTAGATCCAAGGGTTTGATGCCTCTTCACTTTTAACCCAGACAAATAAGGCAGATAAATCTGACATGCTAAGATGAAGATTATCTCACCAAGGTCTATGATATCAACCCCACGTGATCTATCAACCTCTTTGGAGAGAGAATGTATCAATCAATGAGGGAAGATGCAAAAACCAAGTAGAATGTGAAACACACTAAGTATCCTCCCTACCTACAAGGATTCCATTGTCAAGAAGGATTTCATTGGGAATCCAATCTTTGAAGAACCACAAATAGTGTTCATAGGGCGTAATTACTATGTTTTCATAGATATATCAGAAAACAAATCTATCCAAAAGCATTCAAAAGCACAAAAGGTAGTACACTTAATGCTCCAAATAAATGTGAGGCGAGTCCACAAAGTGGTGCATTTAACTCCTCACACAAATTTAAAAGCAAGTCCACACCCTAGAATACTAATGAGATCCAGAAAGCACAAAATGGGAAAGAACTGGTGGAACAATTAACGCTCTTTCTAAGTAGACCCCTCCCCTAAATATGGTGCTGACCTTGCAACCATGGGGTGAAACAAGGGGTGAGTAAGAATAAGAGAGTCCAATATCCCAATTTTGCTAATAAGATCAATCAAAAATATCCTAAGATTGCTTATCAATACTTAAGGTGTTACAACCTAGTATTCAATTATACAAATTTGAAGAAAAGCATGGAAAGAAAACACTCAAGCCAAACACATGAGAGATTCATTTTAGGATCCAAATCAAAATTTTATCAGATTGAGGAGAATACCTAGAATCCTCACAATGTCATTAGTAGATGTTTACCTACTTTTAGCAATTCTTGCACTTTTTCCAATCAAAACCAGCAGGAGTCAATCACAAATAGAGAATTTCAATTGTTAAGATTAGCGGTTAGTTGAAATCTGAAAACCAAATATGACAAACTACCCTAAAAAATGAAATGATAGTTGAAATCTGATGCCAAAACTCATACGACAGTGGGTCTATTACCAGACGATAGTATGAAACTCGTACGACAGTGGGAGTGCTCCCAGATGACAGTCCAGAAACTCGTACGACACTAGGTGTTCTGTGAAATGACAGTTGAATTTTCAAATGACAGTGTGTGTAGAATGGCATGATCCTCAATCTAATAGACTGTCGTACGATAGTGGGTACAGTGCAAAATGACTTTTGTTAGAAAATCGTAGGAAGATTGTACGGACAAAAATTAAAATTCATAGTTTTGCATAGAAATCAAGGAGAAAAAGATAGAAATTGATAGAATTGAAATGGAAACCCATTTCAGGGCCCCACAATGGGCGCCAAAAATGTGCGTGTAAATTTTTTACCTAATCTATAGACACAACACTTCTGTAAAACATTAGAGGTTAGCAAAAATGAAATCGTGCAATGAATTGAAAGCTAAACTAACCAGGCAATTTACTACCTTCTAATAGGTGCGAGTATGATGTTCTCAGATTGTTATCGAGATCAGTGACCTTGACGACACCTAAACGAAGGATTTGAATGCAAAACTAATATGAAATATGAATGCAATTAATCTATTTTTTAAATTTTCTATGCAATTGTGATGAAATTTGATATGAATCTATGATATGTAAAAAAACTAATATGCTATGATATGCTAAATGATCTAACAAATGAAAACTAATATGATATGAAAAACTATGCAATATTGATCTCACAAAGCTTGGATTCGTAAAGATGATTCTTTAGTCTCCAATTTGACAGCGTGATTATGCAATTCTTATGGATTTAAGAGATGATTTGTGAAGAGCTAAAGCCTTAATTTATAGAAATCCAAGGCTTTGAGGATGCATGAAAGAAAGCCATAAATCACTCAAATAACTCAGCTTGATTTTGAGTTATTTTTAAATAAAGATAATTTAATTCACAAAAACATGCAAATCATGCAAAAATAGCTTTTTAACTCAAATTAGAAGTTTAGATCAACTTTCAAACTCAAAAATGATGTTGAGTTCCAAAATTTCAATAACTTGCATTGATTTTCTGATTTGGAGTTTAACTGCTCTTTGATTGTGCACATGGATAATTATGACTTAATAAATAAATAAAGTGATTTATTCTCAACTTAACTGATTTTGAAAAATAAAACAATTGATTTATGGGTTAATCAATTATTTTTCAAACTTTTATTCAAAAACAATATTATTAAAAATTGACAACTTGCTTTAATTAATTAAATAAGAATTTAATCAATTATTCATAGAATTTTGGATTTATTGTCAAAATTAAATAATACAATTTAGGAATAAATAGAATTAAATTCAATTAAATAATTAAGTGGCAGTATTAAATCTAATTAATTAAAATATTGAGAATATTCAATTAATTAAACTTTAGGATAAATAGGATTTATCACCAAATAATCATTAAATTAAAGATAATTATGATAATTAGGAATATTACTAGGAATATTCCCCAATGTAGAATTTATGATAATCAATTAGGATTCGATGATGTTCAGATGTGCCTTAGGTTAGGACTTTGATGTCGATTTAATTCGATATGTTGATATAGGAGATTAATGAACCTATAGCCCATTTCTGGGGTATTACAACAGTGTGATCTGTCCTATGCCACTTTCAAGATTGATTATCAGTTTTTCAAGATTGAGCGAGAACCAAGAGTATGCCACATGATTGAGAGAAGTATTGATAATGAAACTACATGTTTTGTGGATACTGATATTAATGCTTTTAGGGCAGAGATCACTGTACTTGAGAAGGAACCTATTTTTTCACCTATCTCTGTTGAGGTAAGTGTTAATTCTGTGAAGGGTGATTTGTGGGTAATGTACTTTGATGGTGCAAATTGCAAGGATGGAGCAAGAGAAGGTATTTTACTTATTTCTCCTAATGGAAACACCTACAAATTTTCTTTCACATTGAATTTATTTTGTACCAACAATATAGAAGAATATGAGGCATTGTTGTTAGGACTGAGGTTGGCACAAAAGCATGGTATTAAGTGCTTGAGTGTTGTTGGTGATTCTGAGTTGGTGGTGTCCCAAGTCAAGTCAGTATATGCTTCCAAGAACAAAAGGTTAAAACAATATAGGAATGCAATTTGGGATTTGATTGAACATTTTGATGCCTTCAATATTGAGTGGAAGGATAGGAGTAACAATAAGATGGCTGACTTGTTAGCCAATATAGCAATCAATCCCAGTGATGTTACATTTACTGGTATCTCTAAAGTTGAAATTTAGGCTAGGCCTAGTGTACCAGACAATATTGAAAATTGGCAAGTTTTTGATGATGATAATGATATTTTGAAGTTTATGAGTTGTGAAGATTAGTATCATGGTCAGGAATTTGATTGCTCAACTTTGGTTGAATTAGTAGAAGGAAAGGAGCTTGTCTTTGGAAATGAAGTTATTTACCTCAAAACTAACAAGGTGCCCAAGGGGCTTGTTGTTTTGGAAACTATCTTTGATAACCAGGATAGAGTTCAAAAGAATATTAAAAAAGATGATCATGCTGATCTAGAGGAGATAAATCTCAGAGCACATGAGGCACCTAAGAAGGTATACATTGGTAGGGACATGTCTCACAATGTGAGAAAATCTTTGATTGAATTATTGAGAAAATTTAGGCAAGTTTTTGCATGGTCATATGATGACCTAAAGGTTTATAGAGAAGATTTGTTTCAGTATATTATTCCATTGAAAGAAGATGCTAAACCTTTTCAGCAAAAACAAAGGCCTATAAATCCCACTTTGGCACCCAAGATGCAAGAAGAGTTAATGAAGTTGAGAGATGCTGGCATTATCAAGCCCATTAGGCATTCTTCTTGGGTGTCAAACCTTGTCCCTATTAGAAAGAAGAATGTTGACATCAAACTTTGTGTGGATTTCAAAAATTTGAACATCAGCTCATTAAAGGATAACTATTGTCTGCCCAATATGGAAGCTCTGTTGCAAAGAGTGATTGGATCTAAATTGATGTCTATGATGGATGGTTTCTCTAGTTATAATCAGGTAATTGTCAAAGAGTTAGAACAGTTTAAGACAGCTTTCACAACACCTTGGGGGACATATGTTTATGTGAGAATGCCTTTTGGTCTCACAAATGCTGGTGCAACTTTTCAGAGGGCAATGGATGTTGCTTTTGAAAATTTTATTGATGATTTCCTTGTTTATCAAGATGATTTAACTACCTACTCCAAGAAGGAAGAAGACCACAATACTCATTTAGAGAAAATATTTATAAGGGCCTTGGAATTTGGCATTTCATTAAACCCAAGGAAATGTACATTTGGTGTCACTAAAGGTAAGTTTCTTGGCCACTTAGTGGGGAAGCAAGGAGTTAGGATTGATCCTAAAAGGGTGGCAATAATTGATAAGATTCAGAGACCAAAGAATGTTAAAGGGATTCAGTCCTTCTATGGTCAGGTCAATTTCTTAAGGAGGTTTGTGACAAATTTTGTAGAGGTTACTAGACCTATTTCTAAGATGTTAAAGAAAGGATCTCTAATCAATTGGGAGGGTGATCCTGATGAGGCTTTCAAAAATAACAAGTAGGCTATCAAAGATGCACCAGTGCCTAAGGCACCTGATTATAATGTCCCAATGCATATCTTTTCCTTTGCATCTTTTCACACTATTGCTATAGTTTTGTTACAAAAGAATAAGGATGGTTTTGAGAAGCCTATTGCATTCTTTAGTAAATCTTTGCAGGCTACTAAATTGAAGTATGACATAAATGAGAAACAAGCATATGCACTTGTGAAGGTAGTCAAGGCTTTTAGATGTTATTTGATGGGAGCATTTGTGATTGCTTTTGTGCCAAGTGCAGCTATGAAGGATATTTTCTCATAGCAAGAGGTGTCTAGAAGAAGATGTAGATGGATCAATAGGATCCAAGAATTCAATGTTGATATCCAAATTACTAAGTTGGTTAGAGGACAAGGATTGGCAAAACTGATGGCTCAATCCAATCTTGATGCTAATCAGGTAAATCATTCTGAAATTGATTATACATGTGATATGGATGATTGTGTTTGGTATCAAGATATTATCTATTATCCAAGAAATATGAAGTGTCTAGATGAGATGGATGATAATAAGAAGAGGACATTGAAATTACAGGCCATCAAGTATGTAATTGTGAAATGTAAATTTTATAGAAATAATTTAGATTGCATACTTTTGAAATGTGTGGATGAGAATCAAGCTAACAAGTTGTTGAAGGAAATGCATGAGGGGGTTTGTGGTGGACATTAAATGGGTAAAACAAATACTCATAAAATCTTGAGAGAAGGATTCTATTGGCCCACAATTTTCAAGGATGCAGAACAGTTGGTAAGGAGGTGTGATGCTTGTCAAAGGTTCTTTGGTAAGCTTAAATTTTTAGGCAATGTGCCTTTAAGGCCAGTAGAAGTACAGGCTCCTTTCCAAAAATGGGGAATTGATTTCATAGGGGATATAACAAACAAGTCAAGTGGAAGACACTCATGGATACTAGTTTCCACATATTAATTTACTAAGTGGGTAGAGGCTATACCTACAAGAAATTCAACTAGCAAGGTGGTAACTGATTTCTTGTTGAACAATATTGTCACAAGGTTTGGTTTCCCTGAGAGGATAGTAAGTGACAATGCCATGTGCTTTAGGTTTTCTGAATATAAGGACTTTTGTAAAGGTTTAGGAATTCGTATTTCTTATTCCTCGCCATATCATCCACAAGGAAATGGTTAGGTAGAATCTACTAATAAGAGTTTGATTAAGATCCTTAGGAGGATTCTTGAAAAGAATAAAAGAGCATGGAATTCAAAACTACCATTAGCTGTATGGGCTAATAGGGTAACTGTGAAGAGGGCAATTGGTTGTGCACCATTTGACCTAGTATATGGAATACATGCAAGAATGCCTCAAAATAATTTATTGGAAATGTACAAGTTTGTTTAGTTATATGATGATGACATAAATGATGAAATGCAGTTGAGGATCGAGGACCTCATCAGGCTGGATGAAATCAGGAGAGAATCAGTTGCAAGAAATGCCAAATTGGAGTTATAGGTTAAGAATTTGTATGACAAGAGAACTGTTGAAAGAAAGTTTGAGCCTAGTGATTTGGTGTTAATTTAGAATGCCAAATTGGAGGATAAGGGAAAACATGGAATGTTTGATCCCATCTGGCTAGGGCCATATCAAATTCATGAAAAATGGGGCCAGGATTCATATGTTGCAAAAGAAATGAATGGTGAAGTTCAAGAATTGCCAGTTCATGAACAATTCTTGAAGAAATACTTCAATTGAAGGTATTTTATTTCCATGAATAGTAGTTAGGTTTGTATATGTTGTAAATTTTGTAAATAAGTTGCTTGTCCCTGTCTTGTTTTGTCTTGGTTTGTAGGGTTTTGGTCTTATTGCTCTATGTTGTCTTTTTTTCCAGTGGGATGGTCTACTTTAACCAGTGATTCTAGATCCTTGCTATGCCTGCAGGAGGTATACATCCCTAGATAGAGCCACTGTTAGCACCTTGAAAAAATTTCATGGCTCTAGCCCCTTTCTTCTGGTCTTTGTAGTTGTTTTTAGGTCTCTGGCATAAACCCTTAGTTCAAATTTTGAAAATGTAGTCATTGCATGAAAACCCTTTGTTTTACCCTGGCCCTGCTCTATTTTAACATTACTTTTTTGGGTCACTTAAGTTCCTAAAGGTCCACGTGCTTAATATTTCCCTAAGTCTAGCACCCAACAGGCTTTAATATTTCCTAAGTCCTAATGATTTAATTCTTCCTAAGTCCCTGCACTAAATTTTTCTATAGTTTTGGCCTTAATATTTCCTGGGCCCGGCTCTCTAACACCATCTTAATCCTATGGTTGTCATAAGTTCACAAGGGTTTTGTTAGAGGCTTGTGATCTTATGATGGTCATTGATTCTCTTTTATGATGTAACCTTTCAATGTAGGTGGGTCCACTACCAGGTAAGAACAAGTGGTGTCTCCTCATTGGCTGAGATAAATGATGAAGTGGCAGAGTTGTTAGAGTGACTTGTGAGTGAAGGAAAAGTTATTTGTCTGCTTTATGGATTCTGTGACATGGCAGTCCCTGATTCATTGGAGTATCCTATGCAGCACGGTGGGTCACACTCTGTGATATCGACTAGGATTCTAGATTGACGGTTGGCATATAAGCGCATAGAATCTTTTGAGCCCTTCAGGTCATGCACCATCCATTTGATCCTCCAGGTGTTCATGTCAGGGATAAAGGTGGGTCCAAAATAACACATAGGCATAGTTGGTAGTTTGTTAATGGTCCATGATTTAATGTGTTGGCAATTGTCAGTGGGACCTAGTTTTTGGCTTGTCAAAGAGTCCTGACATCTACAGAGAATCGACGATGGGTGTAAGTTCTTAAGGAATGTGTCAGATGCATGAGATCTTTAGACAACCATCAATTTTACCTTTTTCAGAGATGACAAAATATGGCGGGTCCATTGCTACATGTACACAAATGGCATCTCCTCATTGGTCAATGTGGATGATAATACAGGGTGGGGTAGTTATCAGAAAGGTTGGTGATGAGGATGGAATCAATGGTTGGTGTATGATCTCATGGGTTGTGTCAGAGCCATGAGATCTTGCACCTGCCGTCTAATTTAATGGCTTACTAATTGTGGGTCCTGTGTCAGTGGTGACCAAGTAGCGACAATGAATGATGTAGTGACATGTGGCATAAAGTTGGCCCAAGTGGGGGTCTAAGGTCTAGTGGTCCAGATAAATGAGGTTAGCGACGTTGACAAAATTTGAAAGGATTCGCGTAATCGCTAAATGAATTGGCAGAGGTAAAGAGTGTTCTGTGAACTGACAAAAACCTTTGTCGCTGGTTTTCCAAATGTAATTGGGGTAAGTTTATTTCCCTTTGTTTGCCAGTTCGTGGGGTTACGCGGTGAGTTAGTATTTCATTTTGCGAATAGGAAATTGCTTTGTCGTGTGGTCGCTAAAAGATAACCCAAGGATAGCTATTGAGTTAAGATGTAAAACCCATGAAATAAAAGGATATGATGGTCAGGACTTAAAGTTGACCTAGTTTCAAATGTGGATTGCCGATTTGTTGCTAGTGCTTTAGAAATAACCATTGTAGTTTGAATTCAAATTTTGAGAGGGTTTCGAGCGATAGGAAGTACCAAAATTTATGGTTTTTGGAGTTGTTTTCGATTGGTTTGGTGGCATTGGTTGTTGCTGACTGATTCGAGGGTCTTTATGGTCAGTGGCATGATGTTTTTGTACCAGGAGAGGTATGGTTTTGTTGCTCAAGGCATGTTGCAGGAAACTAAAAGGACTAAATGAAATAGAATTCCATTATTTGCAATAGTTTCCCAGAGATCTATCATAAGTGCAAATCTTTCTCAGGCATGCCCGACTGGTTTTCATCCCTTGTAATAAATTCTTGACTGTTTCAGTTGGTTTAGTCGGTGAAACCCTAACCCTAGTCATCCGTAGCTTGTTGTAACTTGTTTTAGGTTTCCAAGATGACTAGGGGGTATATATTGTAGCATTTTTGACTTAGTGAGGGTTCCAAAAAACTTTCTTTTTGGTCCCTGATTGTTGATGTTAATTTACTGAATAGGGAGAGCTTGGATTTAGGGTTTGTCTCCTTGCATTTTGATGTTTGATAATGTATTGATCCTGAAAATTTTAATGAGAACACATTCGGATTCCAATCTCATGCTTGTGTATGTCTTCTTATTTTGTTCTTGAGCTCATATATGTTAATTTCACAAAGTGGGTTATCATATGGTAAACAAAGAGTATTTTGAAATTATCTTTGAGTTCCTAACAAAGTTAGGATTAAAGTCTTTCAGGTAGTTTTAGTGAGTTCATGGCTAGATAAGGATTTGATGTCCTGATATGTGAGTGAGAAGGATAATAGGCAAAGCACTTATCCTAAATTCAAGTGTATTTAAGTTAGGGTTTAGTTGATATATGTTATTAGGTGACTCTTTGCCCTTGGTTAAGGCACTGGTCCATTCTTTGGAGGTTGTCCATCATCAATCACACAAACAAATTAAATGATAAAATCTTTCAATCAGTTAGTAAAGGGTATAGTGGTATAACATTTAGTGATTCCTTTCAAGAAGTGAATCAAGGGTACACCCGCCTAAGCATTTAGGCTCAAAGTATAGGAGGATCTCTCTGATCCTTGTTAATTGGCCCTCTTCCTTGTAGACTTTGGAGTGGTGATAAAGTTATATTAAGGTTATCCATCAAAGTATAAATCTACAAGTTGAAGATCAAAGGGAACTCCCAATAATGCCAAAGCAAAAACTAAATCATGCATCTTTCAGATGTAAATATCATCTTGTCAGTTCAATATTTCTCCCTCTATCATCTTTTCTTATGACTGATTGTCAACTTTGTTGTACTTTTCATAGCTCTAGGCTACTCCTAAAGTGTGACCTTTTTCTGCCTCAATTTGTTAGATACTCTTTTGTAGCACATTTGATGCAGTGCTCATAGCCTTAGTAGGCAACCTCAGTGAGGGGAAGAACCCCTAATTTTCCTCTCAGATATTCATGAGCTTCTTTAGGTAAGGCTTTAGTGAATATGTCTGCTAGTTGTTCCTTTGTATTCACATGTTCCATTCTGACTTCTTTATCTTGTAATAATTCCCTCAAGTAATGATACTTGATGGTGATATGTTTCATCTTTGTGTGCATCACTGGGTTCTTAGATATGTTGATAGCACTTGTGTTGTTACAGTAGATGACAACTAGTTCAGTGATCTCCTATTTCATGCCTATCAATACTTTCTTTATCCATACCAAGTTTGAATAATTCACTGCTACAACTACATGCTCGACTTCAAATGTAGATTGGGAAATGCAATTGTATTTCTTACTTGTCCAGGAAACTAATCTCTATCCAAGAAAGAAAGCTCCACCACTAGTAATATTTCTATCATCAACATTTCCTACCCAATCTTCATTAGTATAGACTCTCAATTCAAATATTTCATGCTTCTTATAGTATAGTCCATAATCTGCAGTCCTTTTCAAATATCTCATTATCCTTTTTACAGCCATCATACGAGTTTCCTTAGGATTGGTAGAGAATCTTTCCACAATCCCAATTGCTAGAGTAATATCTAGTCTGCTGTGAACAACATATTGTAGCTTTCCAATCATGGACCTATATGTTGGTTAAAAATCTCAATTTTTGTTTTTTGCCCCAAAAGATAGGATGTTTTTGAAAAATTTTAGTCTTTAGGGTTTTCTAGGTCTAAATATCTTGAAAATAAAAAAGCCCTAGTTTAAGTTGTCAGCCTTCTATTTCTCTGTTACTTTTTTGGGTCACTTAAGCGTTAAAATAAGTATGTGCACTTTTAATTTCCTCTCTTAGTCAATTAGTCTCCCAGAGAAGTAGGAATATTCCTTTATTTTTAGCGATTGCCTGAAAGCCTTTGTCACCTGATCTCATGAGCACTTTGGAATATTCCTTATTATCAAATGACTTAGAATTTTCCCTTTTAGTCTCCAAGTCTCAGAATGTTTTCTCGAGATCTAGCGACTACTGTGACAAGTTTTATAAGAAATAGACTATGGTCGCATGGTCTCTAGATGGAAATTACCTTTGGTCGGGTCATCTTAGGATAATTTATTAAAGTGATGTTTCATTCAATGATTATGATTTTCAATGGTCGCATTATCTCCCAAAGGTGGTAGTTATCTCTTGTGCGGTTAGCGATCCAGTGACGCGGTTGTCTCCAGGTCTCCAGATGTAGCGGTTAAGTGATAAAGGATTATGAGATCCAGTGACAACCATAGAATGAAGTTTTGATCAATGTCCAATATTTAATCTCCAAATACAACTTAGAGTTAAGAAATGTTTTCATGACTTAGAGATTGCCTTAGTTACATGCTCTCAGGAATTAACCCCAGTTAAGAAAAAGATTGTGAGACTCAGTGAACCTCTTTATCGCGTACTCTCTAGATTTTCCTAGGGTTGAGTTAAGATTAGTGTTGTGGTTTAGCCCGGTGGTTATATGTTTATTCAATGATATAGCAACTATGTAGTCATGTGATCTCAGGTTCCTGATAGTTAAGTGAAAAGCCTCCAGTGATCTAGCGACATAGTTATCTCCTAGTTGCTGAATCAAATAGTTAAGTGAGAAAAGATCTCGCGACTTAATGTGGACTGTAGGATGAAATGAAGAAAAGATCAATGGCAGTCACGAGATCTTAGAAAGGAAGTTGAAAAGTCAAAAAGCTTTAGCGATTAAGAGACTTCATGTTTGTTGCTAGATATCTAGGTCGAGTGTTCGCTGAATGTTTTAAAAGGGTTAATAAAGTTGCCACGACTATGAGAAAGCCTATAGTCACCAAATCTCTAGATAACATAAATTAAGAATTCCTTCCTTTAGTCACCAAATCTCTAGATGACCAGGTTGGGATATCTCACATAGAAGTTTGAAAATTCAACCATGTTCCATGACTTAGAGTTTGCCTGTTGCTGCCAAATCTCGAGAAGAGAAATATTGTACTCATGACTAAGAAATTAACTATAGTCGGGTGATCTCTGAATGTGAAAAATTAAAGATGGAATAAAGAGGTCGAGTATGGTCGCTGAATCTCTTGATCAAAATTTTGTGATTGCCAAATCTGGCAATGAATTCAAAAGGTTAGAAATCTTTCTGTGAATACAAGAAGCTCTCTTAGTCACCAGGTCTCAAAATATTTGAATTTAAAGATTTTGAGCTACGGCTAGTAATTTGAAGCCTTGTTTGTGCTGAAGTAATGGTGGAAGTGACCTTATGATAGCTGTAAATGTCAGAAATGGTGGCACATTCAATTCTATAGAATAAAATAGTTAGAGGCTACTCATTTGAAGGTTACAGAGCATATTTAAGAGTACAGAGTGCTAGGTTTTTAGAGCTTTCCATAATTACAGTGTGTCCTATAATTTTTGCAGAGAATTTTCAGAGTCTCAGTCAGAATGAGTTAGGAAATAGTAAGCGGAGCTTCCACCAGCCGAGGGTCTAAGGAAAAAATAAAAGAGAGTTCTTCAGATGAGTTCCTCACCCTCTTGCCTAGTTCATCTCAAAACAAGAAGGTTAGTGATGATATCTTTGTGGATGATTTAGCTTAGTGTAGAGATTCCAGGATGCCTAAAATTATAGGCATGTGTCTTTTCAGTTATTTCTATCAAAACCATGATAGTGTTATACCAATTTCAAACCCTTGGACTTTGGGGCTAGCCAAATTGATTGTCCCGAAGATCTTTCTAGATGTAGATGCACTTCTTATGCTATCCCAAAGATATGATCCCTTGTCTAAGATAATTAGAAAGGAGGATGGTTCACCCTTGGTAACCCTACACCGAAACTCTTTCATGAGGACATTTGGAATTCAGTTTCCAATGGCCATGGAGATTAACTTATAGGCTTAGGCCAATAGATATGTTAGAGAGGATACTTTAGTCTCTAAGGAGATAAAAAGCCACATGCCTAAATAAAATAGAAATTATATTGCACCTATGGCTAGGTTGATTCCATATGCTTACAAGGACCTTAAGTTTTACATGAAATACATTGCATATGGGATGTGCCAGGTCTTGGGAATTGATGCAGGCCCTGAGAGGATTACCTTTGATATTTTGATGTTAGGGATGGATTCATAGAGTCATTTGGTGAACAGAGGGTATGACTTTACTGGTTATGTGATAAACAAGATGCATGAGGGTTTTCTATCTTTGAAGAACTTCACATCTAGTTCTGCACCTAGATTCATCGATTAGTCCTTGCTAATGCACCTCATTATGTATCATAATTATGATCTTATAAATTTGAGTGATCTCAAGCCACAAATGATGTGGAATGGACAACCTAACCCAGTATAGTTCTGGTTAGCAATTTAGAGCCCTTCTTGCCCTAGGTGAGATTTTGGTGCCTTTGAGAACTGGATTGTGTACCCCATTCTCCGGAGTTTGGGAGTTAATTGTACAATATTATCCACCAAGGTCCTACAATTGGTGAGACTCCAATAGTTTATTGATAAGTGGACCAAGGGTCACAATTGTGGGGATTTTTACTATGAGAAGGGCTATATAATGATTAGGGTTTATGGGTGCCCTCAGCCTCCTCATCTACTTCCATTTTATGTTGCACCAAGAGTTGCAATTCTAGAGTTTATCTGACAACTCATGTTAATAGATAAGGAACACTTGGCTCCCCATAGGAAAGGGACTCTCACTCCTCGACACTTTAGAGTGCACTATATTACAATTGGAAAGGGAGCTTTCAATAAGGTGAATGATTGGTTAGAGAAATATAGGATGTTTGCAGCTCTACATAGGTATGTAGATACAAAAGGTTTCATGGCTACTATAAGGAGATATTACATTCCTACCATTTCTTTCAATAAGAAACATGAAGAGTATCCTGAGGAGGATGTGATCAGAAACATCATTGAAGATGATGAGGTAGACAAAAGAATTCAACAATTGGATCAGTTACATAAAATTGAAAGGGAGTTAAAAGGAAAAGGATTGGTATTTGGGGGTTTCTTTCCCACTTTGCCTTACCTCTAGAGACTAGAGAAAATGATGGCTCAATTTGACACATTAGTTGAATCCATGAAGGATAAAATTGATGATGCTAATTAGGGTAAAAAGGCCCACTTTGATTCTGAATGTGAAGAAGATAGTGACGGTGGCTACCCTATATATAGCCCACCCCCTATGGAGTAGCCATTAATTGAAGAACCTAAGGTAAGAGGTGAGACTATCAACCTTAGTGAGTTACCTAACTCAGAGGACACCCTTGAGCCCTTACAAAAGAAGAGGAAGTTAATGGCTGGCGAGCCATCAAAGAATAACAAGAAAGATAGAGTAAGTGCCCTCTACACAGGGACTAGCTTTCATCACCATGAAATAAGGAAAGCAGTCAGAGAGGCCAAAAGACAAAAAAGGTATGAAACTGAGGATGTAGAGTTGCCTCTAGCTTTAGGCTAGGATGAATGAATAATTGAGTAGGATGCATTCTTGAATGATGATAATTTTGTCAATTCTGATGAATTTGAAAGCTTTTTGATTTGGTACAAGCAACAATAGGTTGCATCTAATGTGAAAATAACCGAGGAGGGTCAAGTGCCTGAGGCAGTGCAACAATTAAGAGAGTATGACCCAGAGACTAAAAGCTTTACTCGAGATGAGGCTAGGAAATTAGTTAGATAGAGTAACATGCTACTTGTTCCTGGATGGAGTTTGTATTTTGATTTTATTATAGATCAAATAAAGAGATAGCAAGATGTCACTTTATCATCAGAGACCCAAGTAGGGGATATAATCAGAGGATTTGGGTATAGCCCAAACAATCAAGCATTGGCCATGTGGAGTCTTTACCCTAAAGACAAGAAGTCACAAATTTTGAATGTAAAAGAGCAGATGGAAGGTGACAAGATTGTGTGGTCTATCCACAATATTGGGGACCTTGATATATATCAGGTCTTGGCCCAATTTACAAAATTGAATGAAGACAAAACAAAATAGATATCTGAGAGGTATGGCTCTCTTTTAAGTGATTTCAGTTCCCTTGTGAAGGATAGGGATTTATAGATAATAAAAGTTATAGCATTGGAAAAATAGGCAGAGGAACTACAATTACAAATAATTAATACTCTTGTTGTAGTTACTGCACCTCCTAAGCAGCCCGCATTAAGAGAAGCACAAGGAATGACAGAGGAAGAGGTGGCAGTAGAGATGAAGAAGATTAATGAGGAGAATGATGAGGCTATATTACAAGCCCTTTTGAGTGACTTGTAGCACAAAATGTATATAATCAAGGATAAATTTGACCTAGTTTTTAATGCTTATGGAAAATTACCTGAATTGCAAAAGGAGGTCAATAATTACATGCAAATTTTGAGTGGATTTCATATAGTGTGGTCTGTCAGAGCACCACTTTTTGAGAGATTGATTTTGGCTCAATCTTTGGGGAGTGACATACTGGAGACAGTTGTAAGAGTTGGTGAGGAGATTGATAGAATTAAAGCCATATTACCACTTTTCAAGGGTAAGGCAAATCTAATTGAGGCTAAGATAGCCATGCTTAGCTCCTATTCCAACAAATTCATCCCCTCAATTTTGAGTACAGATGGAGTCATAAAGAGTCTTGATCAATGGAGATCAGATGGTGATCTTCTATTGCCTAGGAAAGAGGCATTTTTGGGTGAAGATAATAATGTTGATTTGGAAGGCTTCAACAAAACCTTAGATGAAGCTATTAAGGTAGAGGTAGATCTCACCAAATTTTTAGCAGATGTCAAGGCAATTATGGATGCCAAGTGGGAGAAACAAAAAGCACAAGTGCAACTTGTCCAAGACTTTAATTGGCTATCAAATGAATAGGTAACTGCATGGGATGAACTGACAAAGCCCAAAAAAGTTAGATTTTCTGCAGTTGACTTGGACATTTTCGATGGAGAATGAGAAGTACATCTGACACACCTAACACCTGATTTGAGAATACAGGGATGATAAGCTATCATTTAAGAATGGTTTAGGTTAGCTTGAAGTGGCGGTCACCATATCTCATTCAACTCAAGGAGCTATCATAAATATTTGTAGTTGAAGGTGTCAGTTTTCAAGTGGCCAAGGATGTACAATAGTCTGAGGAAGTCTTGTCTTTCCACCGCCTAATGGCTTGTTGTATTTTCTTTTTAATTTCTAGCTCTTATGCTTTTAGGGTTAGCTTTTTCAACCATCTAAAGCTTGTTGCATTCCCATTAATAAGGGAATTCCAAGGTGGTTGAAAAGGGATATATATATAGAGTTGACTCATTTTTTTGGGGTTGGTCAGAGAGATAATAGAAAATTGGAACATAATTGCTTTGAAGCAGATTTCCAAGTTTTGTGTCTGATCCTTTGAGTAATGGAATTGTGAATGTAATTGGCAAGTTGATTATAAATACAAATACACTGCAACTTCTTCCATATATTGTTGTTGTCTCTTTGCTTTTATATTGTACTCTTTTATGTTTTACATGTTAGGCATTTAAATGTAAAGCGACTTGCTTGAATGATTTATGAGTTTCTTTCAATGAAAGAATTAAAAGTTCTCATATTTCATCTTGAAGAGTAAATATATTTGTATGGATTTTTTTATGACAACAGTGTTTGGTTAACAAAATAGTTTGTAAGGCAATCTATTTGGATTTGCAGTTGGTATGTAAGGCATACTGTTGTATTTCTTTTAGAATTTACTTGTTGGTTTGCATTTTGACTCTATTGCCCATTAGATAAGGCACTGGTTTGGTGTTTGTTTCTTATGGTTTTATCTTTCATAGATCTTAGAAGAGAAATTGAAAATTTTACATCATTTACTAGTACATTTTCATTTCATGTTTATTGTATAGAGTAGATTGGACTATTTTTAAGGCTTACATTCCATATTTCTTGATTCCTTGAAGAGAGAATCATCTAGGTTGTCCCTCCTTAAAAGGAAGAAGGATGAGAATCCTTAAATCATTGATCTTTTCTTTATTTACAATCATGTCTTGCCTGGTTAAACTCTACATTAAATTGATCATGGTCATATGCATAATATTCTATAGATTGATGCATTAGAAGGGTTAATAGCAGATCAATGTCCACTTACATAAAGACTGTATAATCAAATATCATTAAAAGGTAATACCTGCCTGAGTATGTGGAGCTCAAAAATGAAGGAGGATCTTATCCAATCCTCAATAATTAGGTCTTTCTCTTGTTAGAATCATTCTCAAAGAACATAAATTTAACTATCAGTTTGATCCTACAAGATAAATCCTTAACAAATTGGTGACTCTGCTGGGGATAATATAGCAAAGAAGAATCTAATATCTCCTAAGGAGTATTGGACCACTTTCTCCAAACCCTAAAAAGGAAATTGGGTGGTGACTCTAACCAAATCTTAGAACCAATGTTTTGAATAAAAGGAATTCCTATTTTATAATGACTCATAGAAGTACAAGATCTTGGAAAAAGGAACATCTAGAAGAAAATCTAAATGGAGAACTCTCAGCTCCATCAAGACAAGGTCATATGAGGAAGGAAAGAAATAATAATGACATGTCTTTTAAATGGAGGTAGAAAGGAAATACAAGGACAGAGGAGCCTGTTCAGATAAATCAAGAAGCAAATACTTTTGAATATGAGGAAGTAATTGATTTGGGTTTGAATCAGTATGAAGATTATTACTCACCTTGTGAAAAGGATGGAAGGAGAACTCAACCTCATAGTTGAGGAATCCCTGGGAATAATAGAAGATCTAGAAGTGAAAATAGGAGTAAGAAAGACTTTGTTCCTTCTTTTCCTCATGATTCCCCCTTACAGGGCCACCAAATACCTGATGACCACCAAAAGGAGGTCCTTGCCCAAGAATCCTCATTTGAAACAACCCTTCTTGATTTTGAGGAAATTTTTGAAAAAGTTTTTGAATTGGAGAGGAAAATCCAAGAGCAAATTCAAATAAGACAAAAAAGAGAAAAATAAAAGGAGGAAAAGATTAGGCATGCTATGATTAGAGTAGAACAATTGAAGAAGCAATTATTGGACTTTGAAGCCATAAATCATGTTCCTGTAACTAAACAAGTAGAGGACCAACCTATTGTCCAAAAAATTTATGAGATAAGAAATCCTAGGGACAAAGGTAAGCAAAAGGTTGTAGGGATTTCAATAAATGAACCGAATCCTGCAAACAAGTCCCTAGATCAAGCAACAAGATTAGATGCTGACTTGGAAAAGGCCAAAAGGGAACATGAATTGTTGGCCAAAGAGTTAGAAAAAGTAGAGCTAGAAGCCATTGGAATAGAAATAAAAATAAAGATTGACTTCCTTAAGCAATCTACTAGACCCACCAATACACTTTCCACTTCTTTAGCAGAGGGTGCAAATGTGTTGAACACTGCTAGAACTTTAGGTATGCCCAAGACTTCTACTATTTCAAATGTTCAAACATCCACCTCTTTAGGTGCTGACCCCTCTCAAGTAGGGTCAATACATGAGAGACATAAACAATTGGTTTTTAATGGGATTCTTGGTTACCCAAATCCCATCCCTAATGAAATTAGGAAAAAGCTTCCAAAATTCATTGGAAGCAATGCAGTTACTTGTGAAGAACATTTGAAAAGTTTCATTGATGTAATAGATGACTACAACATTGAGCCTGATGATGTGATCATGAAGCTTTTTGTTCAGTCTCTGATCAAAGATGATAGAGACTGGTTTAGAAATTTGCCTCATGCTAGCATATGCTCATGGGAACAGTTCAAACATTTTTTCAAAGAACAATATGGTGATAAAACCAATGAAAGTTTCATGCTTAATGAATTCAACAACATCAAGAAAAATCCAAATGAGGGTGTTGTTGAGTTTAATGTCAGATTTTAGAAGGCAATGCATAAATTGTTGCAAGTTATTAGACTAGATGACAAGATTTGTTTAGTTACTTACCTGAATGATTTTGATTAAAAAATGGGGTATCTTTTGAGAGATAAGAACCCTAGAAATCTTGTAGATGGTTACAAACTGGCTATTAATATAGAAAGAAATAGGAGAATATCAGGGAAGTTGGGAAGGAGGGAGGATTATAAGCCTTCAATCTCAAACAAAAAGGAGTCAGAAAAATCTGATATAAAACCAAAAGATGATGATAGTTTGAAGCAAATTTTGAAAGCAATAAAATATTTGAATCCTGGTGAGGTAAGAAATAGTAGAGTGTAGGAAAATGATAGGCCATCCTTCAATAAATTTAACAAGTTACCAAGAATGCAGAACTATCCCTATAACACTCAGTGGAAAGATGGGAAGCTGGTGCCCCCTGAAAGAAAAGATAAACCAATTGATAGGACCCCAGACCCCTTGCATAGAAATATAGTAAATATGAGTGATGATGTTCCCTAGTGTATTGTTTTTCAATCACCTCATGACCCCTATTACTATGCAATTTCTCAAAGTGTTTCTGCAGATGAGGAGCAAGACAATAACAATGAAGAGTCTTATGATGATCAAGGATGTGGTATGACCTCTTCATACATATATGATGAAATGGATTCAACTGAAGAAGATGAAGGCCAAGATGTTGGTAGTTCCCAAGTCAGAATTGAGATTTTTTATCAGAAAGTGTTTTCTGATGAAGAAGATAGTCACTTGGATGTAGTCCAGTGCAACACTTTAAGAAATGATGAACCAATACTATTGAGAAGACCTTCTGATGAAGAAATTGCACAAATCATAGTAGACATGGTCACCCAAGCCAAGAGTAACTACAATTTGATAAATAGGGTGGTGGGTGATTCAAGTCAAAAGTCATCTGACATATTTATCAAAAGGTTAGACAAAGACATAAAAAAAAAATCAAGACAAAATAAGGTTGTAGATATTGTTAGCAGGACTAAAATCAAGAAGAATGTAACATTTACAACCCCTAATGTGACTTACAGAGTAAAGTAAAAACCTCTCTAGGAAGATTTTGTTTCTACCCAAAAGGAGATCAAGTTCCTGAACAAGGATCAACATGGCCTTACAAAACATGAAGAAAATAAGGAAGCTACTGTCTTTAAGCAAGATGTAGTTGACCCCAAGTATGTCCCAGTTGACATGGGAAAACTGTTATCACAAATTACTGTCAAAGTCCCCTTATTAGAAATGATGAGGATAGAAGAGCATAAAGACAAGGCTTTGAGTTGGGTGAAAGGAGTTCTTCCTCTTGATGCCAAAAACTCCACCAAGACTAGTAGAATGGCTATTGTAGCAAATGATTCAATAGAGAACCAGTGTGGGGAGATTATCTCTGAGATCCCTCAGATCTATTTGGATCCTAATGTTGTAAATACTGTGATAGGAACTATTGATCCTTTCTTTCTATCCCTAATAGTAAATGGAAAGTTGTTAAGAAATTGTATGATCAATTCAGGAGTATCCAATACTATTATGCCTATAGAAATAATGAATTCTTTGGGTTTAAAAGTAGATAAACCTCATGGAAGATGTTAGGCTATGGATTCAAGAGAGGTCCCTATTATTGGTACTATAAAGGTATTTCCTTATAGATTGGTAGCCTTCCCTGACAAGTTGTTAACAATGAGTGTTCTGGTGGTTGATATCCCACCTCATTATGGAATGTTACTATCAAGGAAATGGAGTGCTTCAATGGGAGGTAGTATCCAGTGTGATTTATCCTTTGAAACTTTCAATATTGGTGGTGAAAATGTGAAAGTATCTAGAGAAAGAAAAACCCCGCACATGATAGAGCTAAATAATATGGATGAGTTGAATTGTTGTGTGGATGTTGATATGGAAAATTTCAGAGTGGAAAAGGCCATTTCACAAAAGGAAGATTTAGATCCATTGACTCAAGAACTGGAGGAACAAAAAGATGGACTGTCGTAGATGTATTTTGATGGAGCATGCTCAAAAGAAGGCTTAGGAGCTAGAGTTCTATTCATATCTCCATCAGGTACCACTTTTAAGTATTCATTCTCATTGAATTTTCAATGCACAAATAATACTACTAAATATGAGACATTACCATTGGGATTGAATATTGCTATCAAAGATGGGATAAAATGTTTAAAGGTTTTTGGTGATTTTGAGCTTGTGGTGGCACAAGTTTGATCTAAATATGCTGTTAAAAATGATAGATTAAAATTGTATAAACACGTAATCTGGGATCAGATTGAAATGTTTGATGCTTTTAATATTTTTTGGGTAGAAAGATCCAAGAACATAATGGCTGATTTTTTGGCCAATGTTTCTTTGAAAAGAGATGATTCAACTTTGAATGGAGTTTCAATAGTTGAAATAAAAAGTAGACCAGTTGTTGCAGACAAAATTTACAATTGGCAAGTCTTTGAGGATGATCATGACATCTTGAAATTTATTCAATGCCTTGACATATATAAAGGTCAACTTATAGACTACAACACATTGGTTGAGGAAATTGAGTGTAAGGGAATGGTCATGGGAAATGATGTAATCTAGTTGAATTCAAATAGTATCCCTAAGGGCCTAACTAAGTTAAAAGCATTGTATAGTAGTCAAAATGATTATATGTCAAAAAAAAGAAGTGCTAAGGTAGAAGATTTGGAAGAAGTAAATTTAGGGTCACATAATGCACCTCAAATGGTTTATATTGGAAAAGGATTGGCCCCTCAATTGAGATATAGTTTGATAAAATTGTTGAGGAAGCACAAGCATGTGTTTGCATGGTCCTATGATGACCTAAAAGCTTATAGAGAGGACCTTTTCCAACATGAGATCCCATTAAAGAAAGATGTCAAACCATTTAGACAGAAGCAAAGACCCATTAACCCATTATTGGCTCCTAAAATGTAGTAGGAGCTAGTCAAGTTGAGTGATGCAAGAATAATCCAACCTATAAGGCATTCAACTTGGGTATCTAACTTAGTCCCAGTCAGAAAGAAAAATGGTGATATTAGATTGTGTGTGGATTTTAGGAATCTGAATGTTGCATCATTAAAAGACAACTATTCACTACCCAACATGGAGGCAATGTTGCATAAAGTCACTAGATGTGAATTATTGTCTATGATGGATGGTTTCTCTAGGTATAGCTAGGTGTTAGTAAAAGAGTCTGAGCAATTCAAAATGACATTCACCACACCTTGGGGAACCTATGTTTATGTTAGAATGCCCTTTGGTCTCAGAAATGCGGGAGCAACTTTTCAAAGGGCCATGGATGTTGCTTTCAAAGAATATATAGACTTGTTTATGGTGGTGTACCAGGATGACCTAACTACTTATTCTAAATGGGTTGTTGATCATTGCTCAAATCTAAAAAAGATTTTTGTCAAAGCTCTGGAGTATGGTGTGTCTCTGAATCCAAAGAAGTGCGACTTTGCAGTCAAAGAAGGAAAATTGCTAGGACACATTGTATCAAAAGAAGGAATAAGAATTGATCCAGAGAGAGTTGAAGCTATCAAGAGGATTACAACACCCAAAAACCTCAAAGGGGTGCAATCCTTTTAAGGAAAAAATAATTTTGTTAGGAGATTCATTGCAAATTTTTCTGAAATTGTCAAACCCATAGTGAAGTTGTTAAAGAAGGATGTCAAGTTTCAATGGACTACAGAAGCTCAAGGTGCATTTGATAAAATTAAAGAGGTAGTTCAACAAGCACCTATGCTTAGGTCTCCTAATTATACCAAGCCCTTCTCACTTTTCTCTTTTGCATCATTTCACACTATTGCTGCTGTATTATTACAAAAGGATAATGAAGGTTTTGAGCATCCGATTGCATTTTTTAGTAAATCTTTACAGGTTGCTGAAATGAATTATAAGATGATGGAAAAGAAAGCATATGCACTGGTAAAAGTAGTAAAATCTTTTAGACCTTATCTAGTTTGTGCTAAGGTAGTGGCATATGTCCCACATGTAGTAGTAAAAGATGTCCTTACTTAGTCTGAAGTTACTGGTAAAAGGTGCAAGTGGATCACTAGGATTCAAGAATTCAATTTAGAAATCCATATCACTAAGCTGGTAAGAGGACAAGGCCTAACAAAGTTAATGACTGAAGAAAATATGGATTTAGTCCAGGTTAACAAAGAAGGAATTTTAGATATGACAATGACAAGTATTGAGTTGCAACCATAGTATGTTGACATTGTATATTTCATTAAAAATGCCAAATGCCTAGAATATATGATAGATAATCAAAAGAGATCCCTAAAATTGCAAGCTCAGAAGTATACATTAATACAAGGGGACTTGTATTGGAAAAATAGAGATGGGATCTTGTTGTTTTTCCTTGATAAGAGTCAAGAAGAGAAAGTTTTGAGTGAAATGCATGCTGGTGTTTGTGGAGGGCATTATTCGGTGAAGACCACTGCCCATAAGATTTTAAGGGCTGGCTATCTTTGGCCTACTTTGTTTAAGGATTCTTTCCAATTTGTTAAGAAGTGTGAGGCTTGCCAAAAATTTGCTTCTAAATTAAAATACTCAGGAGCACTACTGTTAAACCCAATAACTACTGAGGCACCATTTTCTAAGTGGGGAATGGATTTTATAGGTGAGTTTGCTGAGAAATCTAGTGGAGGATACAGCTGGCTACTTGTTGCTACCAACTATTTCACAAAATGGATAGAGGCCATTCTCACAAAGAAGGCAACAAGTAAAGAAGTGTGTGATTTCTTACTTGACAATATTTTGACCAGATTTGGTGTCCCCATGAAATTAATTATAGATAATGCAATGTGTTTTAGATCAGATGAATTCAAGGAGTTTTGTAAAGATAATGGAATCATGACATCTTATTCATCTCCTTATCATCCTCAAGCAAATGGATAGGCTGATTCTAGCAACAAAAGTATCTTGACAATTTTGAAGAAAACACTTGACAAAAATAAGAGAGCTTGGCACTCAAAGTTGAAGTTAGCCCTGTGGGCAGATAGGATCACAATGAAGAAACCCATTGGGAAGTCTCCCTTTGAGCTTGTATACAGTTTGCAAGAAAGATTTCCTATAAACAATTTACTTCCTATTTATGAGTTAATACAAGATGAGGAATTGGATGTCTCAAAGCCAATGCAGGATAGGGTCATGCAATTGACTAAATTAGATGAAATGAGAAGGGAAAGTCAAAAGAGCAACATTAATTTGCAATAGAAGATGAAGTACATGTTTGACAAGAGAGCAACTACCAGAAAATTCAAACTAGATGACTTGGTACTTCAATGGAATGTGAGAGCAGAAGATAAAGGGAAACACAAAAAGTTTGAATCATTGTGGCTTGGTACCTATGTGATTCATGAGGGTTTTGGGAAAGATTCCTACTTGTTGAAGAATATGGATGATGAAGTTTTTGAGTTGCCAGTGCATGGGCAATTCTTGAAACCCTTCTTCAACTAAGTTTTTGATTTTCATGCATGTGTAAATCCTTTGTAAATTTTGTATAGGTTTGTTTCCTTTTAGGTTGTGTGTTTCTTCCTATTCTAGGTTAGTGCAGTTTTTGGTCTACCTCCCAGAGATCTGTGGTTCTTGTTCAAAATTGCATTTTAACATCCTCAGATAGAGCCACTGTTGGTTAAAAATCTCAATTTTTATTTTTTGCCCCAAAAGATAGGATGTTTTTGAAAAATTTTACAGTCTTTAGGGTTTTCTAGGTCTAAATATCTTGAAAATAAAAAAGCCCTAGTTTAAGTTGTCAGCCTTCTATTTCTTTGTTACTTTTTCAGGTCACTTAAGCATCAAAATAAGCATGTGCACTATTAATTTCCTCTCTTAGTCACTTAGTCTCCTAGAGAAGTAGGAATATTCCTTCATTTTTAGCGATTGCCCGAAAGCCTTTATCCCCTGATCTCATGAGCACTTTGGAATATTCCTTATTATCAAATGACTTAGCATTTTCCCTTTTAGTCTCCAAGTCTCATAATGTTTTCTCAAGATCTAGTGACTACTGTGACAAGTTTTATAAGAAATAGACTATGGTTGTGTGGTCTCTAGATGGAAATTACCTTTGGTTGGGTGATCTCAGGATAATTTATTAAAGTGATGTTTCATTCAGTGATTATGATTTTTAGTGGTCACATTATCTCCCAAAGGTGGCAGTTATCTCTTGCGCGGTTAGTGATCCAGTGACGTGATTGTCTCTGAGTCTCCAGATGTAGTGGTTAAGTGATAAAGGATTATGAGATCCAGTAACAACCGTAGAATGAAGTTTTGATCAACAACTAGTATTTAATCTCCAGATACAGCTCAAAGTTAAGAAATGTTTTCATGACTTAGAGATTGCCTCAGTCACATGCTCTCAGGACTTAACCCTAGTTAAGAAAAAGATTGTGAGATTCAATGAACCCCTTTGTCGCGTAGTCTCTAGATTTTCCTGGGGTTGAGTTTAGATTAGTGTTGTGGTTTAGCCCAATGGTTATATGTTTATTCAGTGATATAGAAACTATGTAGTCATGTGATCTTAGGTTCCTAATAGTTAAGTGAAAAGCCTCCATCGATCTAGTGACATGGTTATCTCCTGGTCACTAAATCAAATAGTTAAGTGAGAAAAGATCTCATGACTTAATGTGGACCATAGGATGAAATGAAGAAAAGATCAATGGTGGTCGTGAGATCTTAGAAAGGAAGTTGAAAAGTCAGAAAGCTTTAGCGATTAAGAGACTCCATGTTTGTCACTAGATCTCCAGGTCAGGTGTTCGATGAATGTTTTAAAAGGGTTAATAAAGTTTTCATGACTATGAGAAAGCCTATAGTCACCAAATCTCTAGATAACATAAATTAAGAATTGCTTCCTTCAGTCACCAAATATCTAGATGACTGGGTTGGGATATCTCACATAGAAGTTTGAAAAGTCAACCATGTTCCATGACTTAGAGTTTTCCCATTGTCACTAGATCTCAAGAAGAGAAATATTATACTCTCGACTAAGAAATTGACTATAGTCGGGTAATCTCTGAATGTGAAAAATTAAAGATGGAACAAAGAGGTCGACTATGGTCGCTGAATCTCTAGATCAAAATTTTGTGATTGCCAAATCTTGCAATGAATTCAAAAGGTTAGAAATATTTCTATGACTATGAGAAGCTCTCTTAGTCGCTAGGTCTCATAAACATTTCTAAGGCACCAATATTATAAAATGATTGTGAGACCTTTTCTCCAGTTGCCAGGTCTCTGAATATTTGAATTTAAAGTTTTTGAGCTATGACTAGTAAGTTGAAGCCCTGTTCATGCCAAAGTAATGGTGGAAATGACCTTTTGATAGCTGTAAATGTTAGAAATGGTGGCACATTCAATTCTATAGAATAAAATAGTTAGAGGCTACTCATTTGAAGGTTATAGAGCATATCGAAGAGTACAGAGTGCTGGGTTTTCAGAGCTTTCTAAAATTACAGTGTGTCCAGTAATTTTTGCAGAGAATTTTTAGAGTCTCAGTCAGAATGAGTTAGGCAATAGCAAGTGGACCTTCCACTAGTCGAGGGTCTAAAGAAAAAATAAAAGTGAGTTTTTCAGATGAGTTCCTCACCCTCTTGCCTGGATCATCTCAAAACAAGAAGATTAATGATGATATCTTTGTGGATGATTTAGCTTACTGTAGAGATGCCAGGATGCCTGAAATCACAAGCATGTGTTTTTTTATTTATTTCTATAAAAACTGTGATAGTGTTATACCAGTTTCAAACCCTTGGAATTCAGGGCTAGCCAAATTCATTGTCTTGAAGGTCTTTCTAGATGTAGACTCACTTCTTATGCTATCCCAAATATATGATCCCTTGTCTAAGACAATTAGAAAGGAGGATGGTTCACCCCTGGTAACACTAGACTAGAACTCTTTCATGAGGGCATTTGGAATTTAGTTTCCAATGGCCATGGAGATTAACTTATAGGCTCAGGCCAATAGATATGTTAGAGAGGGTGCTTTAGTCTCTATGGAGATAAAAAGCCACATGCCTAAAGAAATAGAAATTATATTGCACCTATGGCTAGGTCGATTCCATATGCTTACAAGGACCTTAAGTTTTACATGAAATACATTGCATATGGGATGTGCCAAGTCTTGGGAATTGATGTAGGCCTTGAGAGGATTACCTCTGATATTTTGATGTTAATGATGGATTCACAGAACCGTCTAGTGGATAGAGGGTATGACTTTATTGGTTATGTGATAAACAAGATGCATGAGGGTTTGTTGTCTTTGAAGAACTTCACATCTGGTTCTACACCCAAATTCATGCATTACTCCTTGCTGATGCACCTCATTATGTATCAAAATTATGATCTTATAAATTTGAGTGATCTCATGCCACAAATGATGTGGAATGGACAGCCTAACTCAGTATAGTTCTAGTTAGCAATTTGGAGCCCAATTGCCCTAGGTGAGATTTTGGTGCCTTTGAGAATTGGATTATGTACCCCATTCTTTAGAGTTTGGGAGTTAATTGTACAAGATTATCCACCAAGGTCCTCCAATTGGTGAGACCCCAACAGTTTATTGATAATTTTACCAAGGGTCACAATTGGGGGGATTTTTACTATGAGAAGGGCTATACAATGATTAGGGTTTATGGGTGCTCTTAGCCTCCTCATCTACTTCCATTTTATGTTCCACCAAGAGTTGCATTTCTAGAGTTTATTTGGCAACTCATGTTGATAGATAAGGAACACTTGGCTCCCCACTAGAAAGGGACTCTCACTCCTTGACATTTTAGAGTGCACTATATTACAATTGGAAAGGGAGCTTTCAGGAAGGTGAATGATTGGTTAGAGAAATACAGGATGTTTGTAGCTCCACATAGGTATGTAGATATAGAAGGTTTCATGGCTGCTCCAAGGAGATATTACATGCCTACCATTCCTTTCAATAAGCAACATGAAGAGTATCTTGAGGAAGATGTGATCAGAAACATCATTGAAGATGATGAGGTAGAGAAAAGAATTCAACAATTGGATCAGTTACATAAAATTGAAAGGGAGTTAAAAGGAAAAGGATTGGTATTTGGGGGTTTCCTTCCCACTTTGCCTTACCTCTAGAGACTAGAGCAGATGATGGCTCAATTTGACACATTAGTTAAATCCACGAAGGATCAAATTGATGATGCTAATCAGGGTAAAAAGGCCCATTCTGATTCTAAATGTGAAGAAGATAGTGACGGTGGCTACCCAATATATAGCCCACCCCCTATGGAGGAGCCATTAAATGAAGAACCTAAGTTAGGAGGTGAGACTGTCAACCTTAGTGAGCTACCTAGCTCATAGGGCACCCCTAAGTCCTTACAAAAGAAGAGGAATTTAATGGCTGGAGAGCCATCAAAGAAGAAGAAGAAAGATAGAGTAAGTTCCCTCTATAGAGGGACTAGCTTTCATCACCATGAAATAAGGAAAGCAGTCAGAGAGGCCAAAAGACAACAAAGGTATGAAACTAAGGATGTAGAGTTGCCTCTAGCTTTAGGCTAGGATGAAAGAATAATTGAGTAGGATGCATTCCTGAATGATGAAAATTTTCTCAATTCTGATGAATTTAAAATCTTTTTGATTTGGCACAAGCAACAACAGGTTGCATCTAACATGCAAATAACTAAGGAGGGTCAAGTGCCTGATGAGGTAGTGCAACAATTAAGAGAGTATGACCTAGAGGCTGAAAAATTTACTCCAGATGAGGCCAGGAAATTAGTTAGACAGAGTAACATGCTACTTGTGCCTGGATGGAGTTTGTATTCTAATTTTATTATAGATCAAATAAAGAGATGGGAAGATGTCACTCTATCATTAGAGACCCAAGTAGGGGATATAATCAAAGGATTTGGTTATAGCCCAAAGAATCAAGCATTAGCCATGTGGAGTCTTTACCCTAAAGACAAGAAGTCACAAATTTTGAATGTAAAAGAGCAGATGGAAGGTGACAAGATTGTGTGGTCTATCCACAATACTGGGGACTTTGAGATATCTCAGGTCTTGACCCAATTTTCCAAATTGAATGAAGACAAAAAAAAATAGATATCTGAGAGGTATGGATCTCTTTTAAGTGATTATAGTGCCCTTGTGAAGGATAGGGATTTACAAATATTAAAAATTATAGCATTGGAAAAATAGGTAGAGGAACTGCAATTACAAATAATTAATACTCTTGTAGTAGTTCCTGCACCTCCTGAGCAACCTGCATTAATAGAAGCACAAGGAATGACAGAGGAAGAGGTGGCAATAGAGCTAAAGAAGATTAATGAGGAGAAGAATGAGGCTATATTACAGGCCCTTTTGAGTGTCTTGTAGCACAGAATGAATATAATCAAGGATAAATTTGACCTAGTTTTTAATGCTTATGGCAAATTGCCTGAATTAAAAAAGGAGGTCAATAATTATGTGCAAATTTTGAGTCGATTTCATACAGTGTGGTCTATTAGAGCACCACTTTTTGAGAGATTGATTTTGGCTCAATCTTTGGGGAGTGACATACCGGAGACAGTTGTAAGATTTGGTGAGGAGATTGATAGAATTAAAGCCATATTACCACTTTTCAAGGGTAAGGAAAATCTGATTGAGGCTAAGATAGCCATGCTTAGCTCCTATTCCAACAAAATCATCCCCTTAATTTTGAGTACAGATGGAGTCATAAAGAGTCTTAATCAATGGAGATCAAATGTTGATCTTCTATTGCCTAGGAAAGAGGCATTTTTGGGTGAAGAGAATAATGTTGATTTGGAAGGCTTCAACAAAACCTTAGATGAAGCTATTAAGGCAAAGGAAGATCTCACCAAATTTGTAGCAGATGTCAAGGCAATTATGGATGCCAGGTGGGAGAGACAAAAAGCACAAGTGCAACCTATCGAAGACTTTAATTGGCCATCAAATGAATAGGTAATTGCATGGGATGAACTGACAAAGCCCAAAAAATTTAGATCTACCGCAATTGACTTGGACATTTTGGATGAAGAGTGAGAAGGACATCTGACACACCTAACACCTAATCTGAGAATATAGGGATGATAAGCTATCATTTAAGAATGGTGTAGGTTAGCTTGAAGTGATAGTCACCATATCTCATTAAACTCAAGGAGCTATCATAAATATTTGTAGTTGAAGGTGTCAGTTTTCAAGCAGCCAAGGATGTACAATAGTCTGAGGAAGTCTTGTCTTTCTAGCGCCCGAGGGCTTGTTGTATTTTCTTTTTAATTTCTATCTTTTATGCTTTTAGGGTTAGGTTTTTCAACCATTGAGAGCTTGTTGCATTCCCATTAATAAGGTAATTCCAAGGTGGTTGAAAACGGATATATATATAGAGTTGAAGACTCATTTTTTGGGGGTTGGTCAGAGAGATAATATAAAATTGGAACAAATTTTTTTTGAAGCAGATTTCCAAGTTTTGTGTCTAATCCTTTGAATAATGGAATTGCGAATGTAATTGGCAAGTTGATTATAAATACAAATACACTGCAACTTCTACCATATATTGTTGTTGTCTCTTTTCTTTTATATTGTACTCTTGTATGTTTTACATGTTAGGCATTTAAAATATACCAATTGTAAAGTGACTTGCTTGATTGATTTATGAGTTTCTTTCAAGGAAAGAATTAAAAGTTCTCATATTTCATCTTGAGGAGTAAATATATTTGTATGGATTTTTTGATGACAACAGTGTTTGGTTAAGAAAATAGTTTGTAAGACAATCTATTTGGATTTTTAGTTGGTATGTAAGGCATACCATTGTATTTCTTTTAGAATTTACTTGTTGGTTTTCATTTTGACTCTATTGCCCATTAGATAAGGCACTGGCTTGGTGTTTGTTTCTTATGGTTTTATCTTTCATAGATCTTAGAAGAGAAATTGAGAATTTTACATCATTTACTAGTACATTTTCATTTCATGTTTATTGCACAGAGTAGATTGGACTGTTCCTAAGGCTTACAGTCCATATTTCTTGATTCCTTGAAGAGAGAATCATCTAGGTTGTCCCTCCTTAAAAGGAAGAAGGATGAGAATCCTTAAATCACTGATCTTTGCTTTATTTACAATCATGTTTTTCCTAGTTAAACTTTGCATTAAATTGATCATGGTCATATGCAAAATATTCTATAGATTGATGCATTAGAAAGGTTAATAGCAGATCAGTGTCCACTCACATAAATATTGTATAATCAGATATCATTAAAAGGTAATACTTGCCTGAGTATGTGGAGCTCAAAAATGAAGGAGGATCTTATCCAATCCTTAGTAATTAATTCTTTCTCTTGTTAGAATCAGTCTCAAAGAACATAAATTCAACTATCAGTTTGATCCTACAAGATAAATCCCTAACACTATACAAAGTTTCGTTTACTTCAGCAACATCATCATTTTTAGATAATTTTTGTCTGGTAGCCATGGGAGTACTTACTGGCCTTGAATCATCCATACCAAAGGTTTTCAGTATCTCATTGACATATTTAGACTGGGTGATGAATATACCTTTCTTCATCTGATATACTTGTAAACCAACAAATAATTTTATCTCCCCAAACATTGACATTTCAAATTTAGTTTGCATTTCATTCAAAAATTTCTTACACAGGGCATATTGTCCACTAAATATGATATCATCAAGTTGTGCAATCAAACATATCTCTTCAGATAGGTCTAGATAGAATGGTCCAAATTTCAAGTTCCAGAGGTTTCAGGATATTGGGCTTCGGAAAGTTTTATTTTCTTGCTTCCGCGTTGGCTGTTTCACATTTTAGAATGGTAAACTCTTAAATTACATTTAATCTAAGTCTATTTTTAGGGTTTGAGGTTAATTGGGAGTTAATTCTCCAATGTTAGCCTTCTCTAAGAATTTGTGCCCTAGATCACTATAAAAGGAAGCCTTCCTCTCTAATTTTCACATCCACCTTTCATGATCAAACTCTCAAGTGCAATCAAGCAAGAAAGAAGGAAAAAGAAAGGAAGAAAGAAATCATTCATCCTTAATCATTCAAGCATTCAAAGTGTTCATCAAGGAGAGCCATTATTAGCCATTAAAGGATTCAATCTCTTTGGAGCCCTCTTGTTGAAGATTTCTCCATCCACATTCATCCAAGCCTCTTCCTATTCCAATATCCATTCAAGATTGGTGTTGAAGATCTAATTCCATTGATTTGAGACATCCTACATAAATTTCTACATTCATTTGGAGCATCCATACTTGTGGATTCAAGGATTCTAATCCTCCACAAGGATTTCAACATAAGCAAGGTGAATAGTTCCATCTACTTTGTTTATATATTGCAATTTCAATTACATTTCAATGTTGATTCCAAACTATGGTTTGACCAAGGCAAACCCCCCATCCAAATTAAAAAAACCATTTTTCTTTTAGGTACAGGTACATGACAGTGAATTGAAGTTTAGATTTGGATACCTTTTTCGGCAAACGTCCAAGATCCATGAACAAAATTTTTGTTGGAGGTATTTCAAGGTCAACCTTCGGTGAGGGGTAAGTTCTAATGTAACATTAAAAAATTCAAGAGATCGATTAAAATAATTTAATTAGATATATGCATTCTTATCTATAAACCAAAAAATGATGAATATATCTTGTAATCTATTTCAAACAATTGAATGTAAAAAATTCTTACTTTACATTATGAGCTTACAAATTTTTCATGATATCTTTATTTATATTTATTTCAAATTGTAAGACTTGTTAACCATCTAAATTTAGGATATTCTTCTCCCTTATATATTATAGAAAAAATCCATGTGACATTAATAAGTAATCACTGATTTTATAATGAGTGGAGCAAGGGAAACATACCGTATATCTTCTATTCATTTCTGCATACCTAATTTTAAATTTGCACATTCTTCACTTGATTCAAAGCATATGTTTTAAATAGAGAACATTCATGATTAGGCTGAAAGTGTGAGCATTAGATTCAAATTTCAATTCTTGCATTCTTTTTAAATTTGACAGTGTCATTAAATTTGATATTTCTATGAAAATCACAATCCAATAGCAAAATCATTTAGATAGGTCTAGATAGAAAAAATTACCTCTTGTCTATTCTCCACTTCCAATTAGTTCACCAGTGGCATCAAATATTTTATCCTTCCTATAATGAAATTCCACTCGGTAGCCAGTGCTATTAAGCTGTGCAACACTTAGCATATTATAGTTAAGACCTTCAACCCAATAAGAATTTTCACAAGTGATCTTAACAGTCATCTTAATCAATCCTTCGCCCTTAACAAGACATGGTGCATCATTACCAAATTTAACACTTCTACCTTTGTAATGATCTAGGGTATCAAACTTACTTTTGTCACCAATCATGTGGTGAGTGAAACCACTATCAATAATCCACTTATCATTTTTGTTCACATAGGATAAAAGTGAAGTTTTCTCATCTTCATCAGACTCATCTTTCATAGCAACATAGACTACTTCAATTTCAAAATAATCAGTATCAGTGTCAGTTTCTTCTTCAGCAATATAACAAGATTTCTTACCTTTATCTTCATAGTCCTTGTACCTTCAGTAACCTCTATCTTCTCTCTTATATTTGTGCTTGCTATCTCTTTACTCATCCTTGTCATCCCTGTCAGGACATCTTGTAGCTATATGACCAACTTTGTTACATGAGAAACATATGATAGGGAGTTTACCTTTATACTTTCCTTTTCCCCTTTTCAATCTTCTGGCCATAAGAGCTTCAAGATCCTCTAGTTCTTCATCATAAGTGTCACTATCACATCACTCTCATTGATGCATCTTTATTTTTCTTTCTTAGACTTATTTAGAACCATTTGTGACTTGAATGTAGATTCAACATTAGCAACAGTGAAGTTATCATAATTAGAAAGCTCAAAAGTAGTAAGCTTACCAACAAGACTTTCCAGAGTAAGAGCATTGCTAGGGTTACATCTAGATTCTTGAATTGGTGAAATTTTGATAGCATAAATAGGACACAAAGTTCTCAATACTTTTCCAATAATAGTCTCATCATAAATAGTTCCATTAGCTCCTCTAATAGTATTTACAAATTCTTTTATCCTACCACAATATTGAGAAATATTCTCACCTTATTGCATTTTCATTTCATCAAATTTACCTCTCAGGCTTTCAGCTTTTTCCCTTAGTACATTTATGTCACCACCATAGATGTTTGCAAGAGTGACCCACATTTTCTTTGTATTTGTGCAATCTTTGATGTCTTCAAATTCAAGATAGCTTAAGGTAGATGCAATCTCTAGCATTTCTTGATTGTGCTGTTGTTTAGCTCTCATGTCCTCGATAGTCAGAGGTGCAACAGATGTAACATAGTCATGTTCAATATAATACTTTTTTGAGTCACCAATAATGGCTAGATGCAATTTCATCAGAATCTACCATGCATGGAAGTTCTCCTTATTTAGCTTTGGTACCTCCTTCTTATACATCCTGATCATTTACTTCAAGTACCTTTAAAATTGTTCTCTGTACAGCTCTGATACCAATTGTTAATATGATTTAGAACAATAGAGAGGGGGGTGAATCAGTTGTTCTCAGGTCTAGATGTATAATAAAACTTTTAAACACTTCAACAACTCAGATCTAACAACCAACAGCTACTTGATCATTACAAAATGCATATCAAAAACATATAATAATGTAGTCCACTATCCAACAGTATTTAACTTGCAAAACATAGAAATGTTCAAACCAAAACATTCACACAAGCATTAACACCAAGATTTATAGTGGAAACCCAATTTGGGAAAAACCACTTTGTAACATGCTACTGATATTTTCACTCTTTTGAAGTGAGCTCTGTGAAAATCCAACCCTGTCAAAGGTTTACAAACACACTTCTAGGTGTGACTCGCTTAAAAGATTTCAACCACCCTATTAGGAGTGCACCTTGTTAAAGGACTTAATTACATTCCATTAGAATGAAACCTTGATTAAAGGATTTATACAATGACTATTAGGTCAACCTTGATTAAAGGATTTAAACTGATACAATGGTTAGAAAGTAATAGTAGTGTTTGATCTAGAAACATACTACTCACTTTGAAATAATAGATCCAATTCTTACATATATATGCCGGCTTACTGATTGTGATCCATTTCATCTCCTTCAATGATCTACTTAGAAATCCTTTCAAGTAATCACAACTCCTTCTCCTTCATCCTTTTATGCTTATTTAGTTAATAACAACAACAACTCCAGCATCTTGCTTCAACCTCACACTTAGGTTTCCTTAAAACCTCTTCGATAGGTCAATCTAACTTTTGCCTCTAATCTCTTTATGGAATTAAAATAAAATGGTTTACAGTACATTAAATTCTTCCATACATCCAATAAATAAAGTCAACATGATTTACATAATCCAAAAATTCAACTATGTCGGCCAGGAATCTGAATTCTTCCTCAAATGCAAATTACTGATGCTCAGTTAATACTGTGTTCAACTCCTCACTCATCACTACATAGCTTGGTCACCACTAAAACTATTTCATCAGCTAATACTATCTTCCTCGACAAGAAACTGATGTTCAATCAACATTGAATTTACTCAGCATATACTAGCTCGGTCGACACTAACATCACTCGGTTGAAACTAGATTTCTTCACTTTTTCTTAGTTAAGCCTACTTGTTTAGTCTTGATTCTTACTTAGATAAACAATACATTATCTTATCATTATGCCGCATAATCAAGTACCCATTGAAGTATCAAGATAACTCAACCTTTCCTTAGGTGCTATTGTTATCACCTTTTCCCTAATACTTCTCAACAATCAAATAGATATAGTAGTTTGTTAGATAGAAACAGTCTTACCAGTTAAGGTTTGACATCAATGACAATACAACAATTGCTTCAATTTCAATTTCCAATAGAGGAGACCACCATCAAGGAAGAAGATCATAGCATAAGAATTCATTTGCAAGTATCCATGCATTCTATTAGGAGTGTAAAAAACTTGGCTAAGTCATGTCGGGTTTCATTGTTCCATGTTGTGGTTTTATCTTCTGGTTTTATAGAAATGGTTTTCCCATGTTCTAGTCTTGTTTGTGGTGATTAGGGTTTCTTGTTTCATTTTTACTTATTTGGCTAGTTTTCTAGCATTGAAATCTAAGTTTTCATTTCTTTATTGGTCCATGTCATTGTTAAATTTGGTCAAACAGTTGGTTAGACAAGTTTAATACTTTATATCTAACTCGTAGGTCAATTTTATGTGTAGCATTACAATTGGTGAGTTGGTGAGTATTACCTTTTGGTTTATTCATGAGGTCTCTAGCTATTAGAATGTTAATGTTTATTGTAGTTGAGTTGGAGAGTATTGTAATTTTTCCTTGGTCATGTGGTTGCTGATTTGAGTGGTGTCATGTTTAGTAATTGTGAGAATTATGAAGTATTTTTAGGTAGTTCTCACTAGCTCTTTCTTTTATGTTAGCATCTTTAAGTCAGGAGCTAGCAAGTGAATGGTTTTTGGTTGTCACCATTTCATGAGGTTAAGTATTTCAAGTGTTGATTAATCCACTAGCTAGCAAGTGAGATGTTAGTGGTTAAAGTTTATCTTTATCACCATCTCACAAGATGAAATGAAACATTATTTTAAGGTTGGAGAACTGATGAGTGCATGCCACATGGAGGGATGAGATTTTAAATAGTGATGGCTTTATTTTAGGATTTTCACTAGCTCTCAAGTTTTAAAAGAGGTTTTTTTTTAAAGTGGAGAGCATGTGAGAAAAGGTCACAAATCAAGGGTTTAAAGTTGATGGTTGTCTCTAGCTCACACTAGTTAATAAAGATAACATGAGATTATCATGGGCTGGAAACTAATAGTTTGTACTAATAGTTTTTGGGTCATGGTGGTTACAAGACTCAATGGTTTAAGGTCAAATATTAGTGAGGGGCATTTTATTTTCCTTTGGTAGCTAGCTCGTAAGGGTTGGGAACTTTGGCATTTTCAACTGGAGAGTTGGAGATTGAATTGTTGGAAACTTGACACTAGGTTGTGAGCTATTATAAAGAACAATCACTTGGGTTGAGGGTTAACAATTAAGTGCCACATGTCCAGTTGATTTTGTAACAATTGATGAAACATAAAGACACAAGGGGTCTAGACAAATAGGAAGGTGACATGTGGAATTCTTTGGTGCCTTTTGTTAATGAATTAAATATTTTATTTCATGAAGATGAGTTCTCAAAATGTGATGGCCAACGTCGGTGAAAGATGGTGCTAGATGACAAGGTAGTGGCTTGGGTAATTCTATGCATTGTTTAATGGACATGTATTCTAGGTCAAAAGTCAAGGTCACATTGACCAGTGAGTATCATTTGATACACTAGCATGGAAGTAATCAATGACATGATTTTAAACTTATAGCACATTAATGTAACTTGGGTTATCTTATACAATTGAGAGAAATTAGACTAAATGAAGTATGATAGTTACAGGACAACAACTGAGTGTTAAAGTTGTAGGTTTTCAATCTATCATGATGTCATGAGATTCAAAACTCGGTACAAAACAAAGTTGTAGCCCGATAATAAAAAATATGTGAAGGGGCATCCACCTAAGGGTGTTTGACATGACATACATAGAAATCAAAGGTTCACTTATAGCCTAAAAATTTATAAGATCTTAGACTTATAGAGGAGTGATAATGAGTTTTAAAATTACAAAAATTAAATCTGCAGGGTTATTGTTACATGCCAACAACCTAGCTAATCTTCTAAGTATAGTCACATGCAATCCAAAGAGGAGTATACAAAAATTGAAAGTTATAAGTACCACTTCCCAATAGAATTCATTATCCAAGTGTTAATGAAAATGGATGTTCAAGAGAATGAGGATGATTTTGGAACATGGCCAAATTTGTTAAGATACAATTATAAGAAGATTATTGGAATAAAGGGGAGGATTTGAATGCATTATAGCCAGAGGGATATTTAAATGGAGGACCATATCCAAAGGAATATTTAAAGTTGAATGGAGTGGAAAACTCAAAATCCATAAGGCTAACATCCTCAGATGACAAGGTGGTGGCTTTACAAAGAGAGACAAGATGAAGAGGAGGTAGATGAGACCTCAAAGTTATACATGTTCTAGTAGGAATAGGTCTCACAGCCCTTTAGAGTCTTTATAAGGGGTTGTTGATAATCTTTCATCCTGGCACTCTTTTTATCAATATCAATAGAAATGGGTATAATGGCCCTTATTAGTTTGCAAAATGTTTGGAAATCCTAGATGCCAGTCTACTCTGAAAATAAAATAATATCTTAGGGTGATATTAGTATAACTCATGAATGTGGTGTTTTCATACAGGACTTCTTAATTTCTACTAGCTAACAAATTTTGCATTTGAAATGGTTAAGAGGTAGTAGATAATGTTGGGGAATAATAAAATTGGTTAGGATTTGATTTTATGTATAAAATCTTGCATAGAAGATCAGATTTAGGTTTTGACCCTAAGCTTTTTGCATTCCAATAAGTATTGGAATCTCAGGGTCAATAGATTGGAGGCAAAAAGGACAAAAAAAGACAAACCAGGGAGAAGATATTTCTCAAAAAATCAGATTTGGAAGTAAAGGGACAAGTGTTAATAGCATATCAGACTTGGAGTTCTTTTCTCTTCTATATATTCTTTATTCTTCTCATTTGTAAGGCTTATGATCTTTATGTATGGTTCCAATAGAAATTCTAGCTGGGTATGAGAAGCTTTGTAAAACCATTTTATGGAGCATCATTAGTGAATCAATGATCAATTTATTATTTTTTTTAGTGATTAACTTGTGTAACTATTGCATGTTAGAGGTAGCAAAGTATTTTTATAGAAATAAAGTTATGATTCAACTCTCTCCAGTGTACAATTCTGTCAAGTTTTAAATTAAAAAAATCTAGGATTTGTCTCATTTAGTATCTTGTTTTGAGATATTTAATTTTTTGTTCATTCTTTGATCTAAGGGGTCAATTAAATGATTGGATAGAAGTTACAAATTGTTTGAACTTGTGCAGGGATTCTGATAAGTAGGTTGGGTTGGGATTATTATTGAAGGATATTGTAAGGCGATATTCTTAGATCATATGCTATTAGTGAAACTCTATCATATGAGGATTATATTTCTTATCAATTTGATACCCATTATGATAAGGCATTGATCTCAGCTATTGTGGGTTTTATGAGTTTTGTTGTTTAGATTCATGTTGTTCTTGTTGTAAAATGTGCAAAATCAAGAATAATTTTACTTTTAGTATATGTTGTTGTCTTGCCCCAAATCTCATGCTCCATGCAAGTTAAAGATCAATGAATAAATAGCCCTTTATTTAGTATTTCCTTCTTATGTTAAGCCTTCATATGAGATTTATCTACTTTATGTTAATGTTAGTTATGGGTATATTATTGTTATTTCAAGGCATTAAGGGATCACCATCCCAAGTTTTGTAGAGCCCAAAGTGCATAAGGGTTTGTTTGATCCTTTTCAGTTGGTCCAAGTCTTAGAGGTTTCTAAAAATTGGAGTTGGGCTACTCCATATGAAATTTCAAGATCAACTTTGTTTCTACTTGTTAGAGTAAACCCTTTTTAGAAACTAACACATTCAATTCTTCAAGACATCTCTCTCTCTCTCTCTCTCTCTCTCTCTCTCTCTCTCTCTCTCTCTCTCTCTCTCTCTCTCTCTCTCTCTCTCTCTCTCTCTCTCTCTCTCCCTCCTCCTCCCTCCCTCCCTCCCTCCCTCTCTCTCTCTCTCTCTCTCTCTCTCTCTCTCTCTCTCTCTCTCTCTCCATCAATAATTGTTGAAAAATATTGTACCATCATAAATTATAAGCACCTAAGTGGTGTACAAGTTTGTGATTGTTTAACACCTACCATAGTCTGTTCTCATTATATATTGCATAATAGAACTTCATAATTGTACTTAATGAGCACTATTCTCTTCCATCTTGATCAAAATTGAGGTAAGCCCTTATTTATAAGGGTACTCCCTCTATTTTCTTCCAATCAAATAATTCATCTCACCTCCTAGACCCTATCTAACCATTTGTGGCCTCAATATCATGTCCCGACCTTAAAATTCATTTTCTAATAAAATTGTACAACCCCTAAATTTTTAGGACCCTTAGACCAAAGGTGGGCCTATTTAGGGTAAGATAGAACACCATTGGCTTTTTGTACTAGGGTACAAGATGCCAATGGCATTCTTCACCCCAAAATTTGTGCCCAAATTCAAATTGGGGGCCCATCTCGATGTTTTAGAAATGGATTTTGGTATGATGAAATAAATTGCAAGTTTTAAGCCCCAATTTGAAGAAATCCCATCAAATTAGGACTTGTGAATCAAGGATTCATCTACTCTTCTATCAAGCATTCAACCCTTTTTTCAAGTACGCAAGCATTCAATACCATTTAAGATCATGGAGTCACAAAAGGATTTCAATGATGGTTAGGTGTTAGGACCAAAAGGAGGCAAGCACAATTGAGAGGGGGGGGTGGTGAATTAGTTGTGTACTAACAATTAAAAATTTAAACCACTTAAACTAATTAATGATTTGAAAGATAAACTGTAATGCAAGATCCTCAACACATACCAAGAAACACCATATTTGTTCTCGAGGAAAATCGGTTAGGGGAAAATCCTAGTAGTAGTCAAACCCACTAGATATATGTAATCTATTAAAATTATTGCTCGGTTAAGAGAAAATGGAAACAAGAGGGGAATGTGCATGCATTCATGGGCCCACTACCTAGAGATCACTACTCACAAAAAAATGATCTGGACTTTAGTTAGGTTCACTAATCAACCTTTGATTAAAATTCACAAGGGTGGACAAATTGTCCAGTACAAGTGAACTAATGTACAACATCTACTATGGAAATACAATTCTAATGAAGTAATTTTATTTTACCTCAGTTGCAGAATACAAACATCCTCTTCCTCTTGACTATATCACTCACTCACTCACTCTCTATGAAATCACCAAATGATTAACCATTTATACATATTATAATGAATAAACCACAACAACACTAGCTAAGACATATAAGAACAAATGATACAAATATTATAATCAAACTACAATGCAATATAAATAAAGTTGACCAAAACTTAGATAGGAACCAAGAATCATCCTCAAACATGCGACAACTTCACCAAATCTGCACTAGAATCTCAACATGTTACATCAACAAGTTGCTAGGACCTAAATGAAGAAACACCAACACACTAGAAAATCACCAAATGTGATCACCATGATCAATGCAAACCACAACACGGTCATAAAATGATCCAATAATACCTGCAAGAAGCAAGAATATCTTCCAGAACCTTTGCATCAACACAATCTCAAAATCCAAACTCATCTCTATACTAAAAACCAACAACATTGAATAGAAAACTCTATCACACTAAAAGGACATCCTGCTAAACTTGGAATCGTTAACAACACTAGTTGAGGAAACAAAAATGAATCCAAACATTACCACTAGCTTTGCATCAACTAAATCAACCACATTGATCCTCACCAAATCAATAACTCAACCTCTAACACTTGATTATTGAAATAATGGCACCTGATAAATCTATCATTTCTCAGTCAAACTATTATGCAAACATCAGTAAGTTGACCAAAATCAACTATAGGTATATATTTAACATCATCTATAATCACAAAAAAAGATTTTCAACATATCACTTGATCAACTGAAATCATCTTCTTTAAGAAAACTAAATGCATTGTCTACAACAGTAATAGTATGTTGACATCAATGAAAAACATTAATGTCAGCACACATAAACAAGGTCTAATAAACAATCTTTGACATACCCAACAATTTCCAATAATCTCCCTCTTTGGCATTGATGAAAACATATGAAGTAAAAATTTGATCAATACACAAAGACATCAATATATACACTTGATTACTCTAAAAATATATCCACCTGATCACTCTAAATATCCAGCTTTGAAATATCAACACAACCTCTCCCAAATACAATCTTTCTTGATTTTTCTATTTTTCACACAATCTCTCCCCCTTTGACATTAATGGAAAAGGGAAAAAGACATAAAAAAGAGTTGAACTCACTTCAAAAATCATAATAGATAACTATTTCACATCAGCCTATCACAAGACTGCTCCCCTAGCTCTAATCAAGAGGGGCCAAAACCCAATCTTATCTCCGAGATACTCAAATATATCCTTCGACAAAGGCTTTGTAAAGATATCAACAATTTGTTCCTTAGTCAATACATACTCCAACTTTACTTCCTTTTCACTAACTTTATCCATCAAGAAATGATACTTAATAGAAATATGCTTTGTCTTTGAATGTTGTACAAGATTCTTTTAAATATTTATAGCACTAGAGTTATCATAGTAAATAACAATAGGTTCATCAATGTTATCCTTAAATCCTTCAATATTTCTTCATCTAAAAAACTTGATTACAATTTATAGTAGCAAAAACCTACTCATCTTTAGTAGTGGATTGAGAGATACAATCTTGTTTCTTACTAGTCCGAGAGATTAGTCTCTTACCCAAAAAGAATGCACCACCACTTCTACTTTTCTATCATCCACATTACCTGCCCAATCAACATCAATATATGCACTCAAGGTAAAATAATCATCTTTTCCATACCATAATCCATAGTCAACTGTACCCTTCAAGTATATGAAAATTCCCTCAACAACAACAATATATTATTCTTTCAAACTTACTTGAAGTTTCACAACAATTCTAACTGCATTTGCTATGCATGGTCTAGTATGAGTTAGATATTCCAATCCTCCAATCATTGAATTGTAGCTTGTCTAATTTTCACAAGGGGATTCATCATCCTTAGTCAATTTATAACCAGTAACCATTAGAGTCCCTATCGATTGTGAATCTTCCATACCAAATTGCTTCAACAATTCTCGAACATACTTGCAATGTGTAATGGAAATTTGTTTATCCAACTGTGTAATTTGTAATCAAGAAAGAATTTCATCTCACATGTCATAGACATCTCAAATTAATTTTGTATTTCATCAGAAAAATCTCTCTTAATTCATCATTACCACCGAATATGATATCATCAACAAAGACTTCAACAATCAAGATATTATCATCAACTATTTTGAAGTATAAGTTACTATCAATGGTACCTTTACTAGATCTTATCTTTGTTAAATATCTGTCCAAACTGGCATACCAAGCTCTAGGAGCTTGCTTCAATATACACAATGCTTTCTACAATTTACAAGCCATTGTTAGAATAACTGAGGGGGGGGGGGGGGGGGAAATCAATTAGATCAGTTATCCAATAGTCCCAATTACAAAATGTATCACTTTAAATAAATTCAGCAAATTTCTATAGCTCGGTAACATAAAATACTAAACTATCTATGTCTTTACTAATAACCAGTTAATAACTCATAGTGATTACCGACCAAATCAAATATGCAATATGCAAAGTATGACAAAAAATAATCATCACAAAAAAATAGAACACAAAGATTTAATGTGGAAACCCTGTTAAGGGAAAAACCACCTGGGACCAGTAACCCAAAATACTTTTCACTCTTTGGAAGTGAGCTCGGTGAAGAGCCAACCTTGTTAAAGGTTAAAAAACACTATTAGGTGTGACCTTGTTAGAGGATTTAAGATTGTAATACCCCAAAAATGGGGCTATAAGTTCATTAACCTCTTACATCTACAAATCGAACGAAATCAACATCGAAGTCCTAATCTAAGGCACATCTAAACATCATCGAATCATAATTGATTATCTTAAATTTTGCATCGGGGAATATTCCTAGCAATATTCCTAATTATCTTAATTATCTTTAATTTAATGATTATTTGACGATAAATCACATTTATCCTAAGTTTGATTAATTGAATATTTTCATATTTAATTAATTAGATTTAATATCTTTCCACTTAATTGTGTAATTAAATTAATTCTATCTATTATTAATTGTATTATTTAATTTTGACAATAAATCCAATATCCTATGAATAAATGATTAAATTTTTATTTAATTAATTAAAGCAAGTTGTCATTATTTAATAATATAGTTTTTAATAAAAGTTTGATTAAATAATTGATTAACCCATAAATCAATTATTATTTTCAAAAATCAGTTAAGTTGAGCATAAATCACTTTATTTATTTAATTAATTCATAATTATTATGCACATTCAAAAGAAACAGTTAAACTCAAAATTAGAAAATCAATGCAAAGTGTTGACTTTTTAGAACTCAACATCCTTTTGGAGTTCAAAAAGCTGATCTAAACTCTAATTTGAGTTAAAAAGCTATTTTTGCATGATTTGCATGTTTTTGTGAATGAAATTATCTTTATTATCAAATAACTCAAAAATCAAGCTGAGTTAATCTGAATGATTTATGGCTTTTTTCCATGCACCTCCAAAGCCTTGGATTTCTATAAAATTAAAGCCTCGGCTCATCTCAAAGCATCTCATAATTTGGCATAATCACGCTAAAGAATTGCTATCTGGAGAATCAAAGCTTATTGTGAATCAAGGCTATTGTGAGATCAATTTAGTTTTTATTCATATCATATTGTTTCTAGATTAGCATATCATAGATCAGATTTTACATATCATAGATTTCATATCAAGTTTTTCATATCATTGCATAGAAATACCAAAAAAATAGATTATTTGCATTCATATTTCATATCAGTTTTGCATTCAAATCCTTCATTTAGGCGTCGTCTAGGTCACTGATCTCGATAACAATCTGAGAACATCAATCTCGCACCTATTAGAGGCAGTAAATCGCTTAGTTAGATTAGATTTCAATTTGCATGATTTTGATTATAGCTAACCTCTAATGTTTTACTGAAGTGTTGTGTCTACAGATCAGGTACAATTTTCACACACACATTTCTAGCACCCACCGAGGGGCAACCCACCTTTACATGCTAGTTTTGATTTTTTGTCAACTCATGGTTTAACTTGGTCTCCAGGACCTCCAAACGATGCAGAATGCATTCTCAAACGTGTATAACCACTTGTCAAATCAATTAACATGCTTCTAAACTATCAACACTGACTTTTCTTGCCAGATTTCAATTTTAATCGTGAAGGGGGCATGGTATTGCACATCATTCAAGTCTATAAAAATTCTATCAATCTTTCCTTAGTAATCAAGACAACAACCATGTTGTCATGCCAGTGACAGTCTCAGGCTTCATTTTTGAATTCTATGTTTTGGTTTGGTTTTCTGGATTGTTAGTATTGCTTGATCTGGAACTTATTTTTGTTTAATTTTATGAGGTTGATCTCTGGCGTCATCTATTTAAACATTGCTGAGTAATCAAACTTTATTGTAATTTGGATCTCAGAATAAGAATGCTTAATTATCATTTCTCATCAATTAGGAAGACTATTTGATTGTATTCTGAATTTTCCAATATCAGTGAAAAATTGGTTATGTTTCAGAAAGTTATTTGGCAAAATAAAATTTGGCTCACAACAGCCTTGGTTTTCAATTTAATAATAGTGATGGATTTATTTTTGAAGATATCATTGTTTATTATCTTTGATATAAAAA
>BSBK01003432.1:1202500-1206527 GCA_027943335.1 Chamaecyparis obtusa | reverse complement strand
CTTCTCTATCTTGTCTATTTGCCCTTATTGTAAACATTTACATCTTGAGAGGGATCTTTAACTAATTTCCTTATTGCTGCAATCAGGGACTCTGCTTCCTGAATCTTCTTTGAGTGTTTTGAAGTGAGTTTATCCTTGTTCATACAATCAGCTATCTGCTTTCTTCCTTTTGTTTCTATCTCCTTCAGCATTGCTTGTCCAATCTTTAGAGAATTGAGGTCTAAAGAGAAATTTTTTATCAAATCATTAAGTATTTTCTTATTGTAATTCTCTTTTGCAATTTTTGTCGTTGAGTCTTCTAGACTTGAAAAGTTTTGTTTGAAGTTAGACAAAATGCTGCTAACATCATCCACTGAATGAACATTGACCAATTCTTTTCTGCAGGCAATAGATTATTCAATATGCTAACTGATTCCACAAAGATAGGGTTTCTCATTACTTGCTTTTCTTTTGCTTTCTCCATAGCCATCATACTTATCTTTATCAGATCTTCTTCTCCCCATGAATCTAAACTTGCAGTATCAAGAGTCAATCTTGACAACAATGATATTGAGGGTTTAAGAGTAAGAAATAAGTCTGCGCTTTGACTTACATCCATACTTTCAATCTTTATTTTTAATGGGGTCTTGACAGAGGGCTATTTTGTAGGTTCATATTCTTTTCCATCTTCATGTCCTATTATATCTTCAACTAGGACTTCTTCTTGTTCCATAGGTGCTTCTTCATTGCATAGGATCTTAGCTTCTTCAGTACTTACAAAATTTTCTTCAAACTTATCCAGATAAGTATATGTAGCTGCCATGGTGATTTCAACATTATCAATCACAATTGTTTCACCTTTTGTCTCCACTACTTCAGTAGGTACTGTAACCTTGGGTGTAGAATCCTATGGACCTGTCATCGGTGCATTTGGAATCTCTAATTTTTTTTCTTGCTTAGAGGGATTTGAAGTAGCTTGGGGTGCAGGCACAGAAGGAGGGTACATGTGTCTATCCAGAAATAATTTTTCAAATGCTTTCTTTGTCTCCTTCGCAATCAAATCATAATCTTTATTCATTATGTGCAAAGTTCTGATTTTTTATATTAGATGAGGCCTAACCAACTCTAACAACATTTTCTTTTCTTCTAATGCACAAATAGGGAGGTTGTCATCCAAAGTCTTTTCTCTAATTCTCGTATCCTCCTCTATGGCTTATCTTTTTAGTAAATCCAATATATTATATATATGATTAGGAATGACTGGCTTAAGTTCCAAAACTGACTTTTTGAACTGAATCATATGCTGGATAATTATAGTATGAATTTTTTATCTATCTATTTCTCCATACTTGTCATAGAATTTACCAATCTGATCTATCCTTCCTTCATCAACAATTCTAGATTTCAGAACTTTCAATCTCGGTCTAAATCCTACCTCAGGAGGTGCTTGAGTGTTCTTCACCTTGCTTTTGGTTGTCCTTGAGGATGGGTGGCTTGTGCCAACTTGTTTCTTCTTTCTAGACAAATTGCTTTGCTTAGAGGGCAGAGAGGACTCTAAATCAATTGTAGTTGTGGGCGCTAAGGTGCTATCATCATTCTTCTTTGGATCATCAACATATTTTACTTCTTGAACTTCTTTAGATGAGGGTGCGCTCTCAAGTTGCATAGCAATCTTGGCTTCCCTTTCTTTATCTATGTTTTCTTGGGTGACACCATGAATTTTTAGGATATCTGAGGTAATCCTAGATGCTTTTCTCTTAGTTGATGCACTGTATAAGATAGAATCAACTTGTCTTCTCTTCTCTTCATATGTTCCCCATCTTGGTTCATTGGGATCCTTAGGTGCAGATAGGAGGACTTGTGCATAGCCTTCCAAGATATGCTCATCAACTTCATAACCAAGTGGATGAATCCACTTTATTCTAAGCTCAATTGCTTCCATGCAAGTAGAATCAGTTTCCACCATAAAACAAATGTTGTCCTTGTATTTCTCTACCAACTTTTCAGGAATTCTATATCTTCTTTGCATTTTAATTCTGAATGTTTTTATCTCCAAATCCATGTAATCCTTTAAGGTGCTCTCAGATGATGCCTTAAGTGAAATTATAGGTAATGTAGGTGTGCTTTTATCTAGGTAAAGATCAGAGAACTTACCAACAATATGAAAGTACATATATATGATCAATGACCCAAATCTAAATATTTTGTTCTTGTCATGTTTAATTGCTCTAATGTTATCAATAAGATTTGTGCGCAAGATCTCACAAAGATTAAACTCTCCATTTTCTTTCACTATCCTTATTGCTGCCAGAATTATTGTTGTAGACACACTGTTTACTCTGTTTTCATGTTGAAACTTGTATTCAAGTATCATAGCCATGATTTTAATGTCTTTCTACTCAATGGGCTCAATAATCATGTCGTGCTTGTCACTTCTAGAATTACAAGCTTGCTCAACCTATTTTCTAACATATTTTACCATGGGAAGAAGGGCACCAACCTTAGAAATTCTAGTCATCTCATGAAGGAGATCTATTGTTATGTGGATAGGGACTTTACCAATCCAAAATAGATCATCATGCATTGTCACATACTCAATAATAGGGTTATCTTTGAGGTGCGCAAATTCATTCTTGAATGTAAAGTCAGGATTGACCATAGATACCACATGTGACTTTATACAATCCATTCCTACAAACTCTTTCTTACAATAGATGTGAGCGTGAATATCCTCAACATGCATAACTCCCATTTGAGTCTTGGAAAATGTTCCTTCTAAATCATCTAACACTAACTTAAACAGATGCTTCTTAAATACATATCTCTTCCTTTATATGACATCAAAGACTACTAGAGTTTCCATTACTTACTTGATTTAACACTTAAATACAGTTCTAAAGGGGTTTCTGAAATGACACATTCGAGCTAGGGTTCTGCAACAACTTATCTCTTCTTTGCTGATGAAATGACTGTAATAGTTCAACAATTAGATGCTATAATCTCCTGTGCTCTTCAAAGGCTTGATCTCAATTGAAAAAGTGAAGATAATAGGTCTCCAGTGACTTATAAATTAGAATCCTGTAATTAATGCTTGCTACTGTAACACAAACTTCAACTGAGAATTCAAAACTCATTTACTACTGACAATCAAACTATGCGCTCTTACATACTGCATCAACTAGAAACCAAACATTTAAAACCAAAGGTCATACTCAAAAGGTGAGTATACCAGCCATACAGTGGTCTAGAGCTTATCTAGCTCCCCCTATGACCATGAGGATCATTCATCTAGAAGTAGAGGGTGCATCCACTATGGATGCAACTACTACTTTGTCACTAACATTATCTTTCTTTACTTCCATCCAAATCTTGCTCACATCTTTTGTAGCTTTCACAAACTTGAATTCTCCATATTCATTAAGTATTGATCCTTGAGACTTATCAGGTCTATCTTGTCTTTGTTCTTGTGATCTGCAAAACTTTGAGATGTGTCCAACCTTGTTACAAGAGTAACAAATGACTGGAGGCCTTATATTCCTAGGTGCATTGATGTGAGTAACCATGTTGCATTCTTTAGCTGTGTGTCCATTGAAATTGCATATTTGACATGTAATGTTCAGAGAACTTCTAACATTTTGTTGTGATTGGTTTCTCTGATTATGTTGTATCTAACTTCTTTGATTTGATCTACAATTCATAGCTCTTTGACCAAATTTATTTCATGAATAACAATAACCATTGAAAGGTCTTACCTCTTTACAATCTCTTGCTATATGTCCATGCTTGTTACAGGCATAACAAGTTTGGTTTACTGGCTTGCATCCATCTTTAGGTGGTTCTGTTTTATCTTCAGTTTAATTTTTTAGTCTTCTTAAATTCTGTAGATTCTTCTGGTGTTTTCATTTTCTCTTGCATTGCATTGATTTGAATTTGTGCTTCATTGTATCCAATACCACTAGAATCTCCTTTTATCCTCTATGCATAGATCTAAGAATCTAATAGATTAGTACTTGTGTGCAATTTTTAAATATGATGCTTGGCTTCTATT